>JAXQQM020069459.1:0-22188 GCA_034641835.2 Pinus albicaulis
CACCCTGTAATTAGCAAGATTGGCAAAAGTCCAACTACAGGGGCAACATCAAACTGCTTTGGGATTCAAGGATCTAGCCCTCCTGAATCCAGAGAGGGATCTCTCTAAGAATAAGTTCAAATATGTGATCTTCAAAGGCTGAAATTGTGATATTAGGCTAGTTATGAAGAGCATGGGTTTGATTTGTTTTTTTTTGGTTGGGCAAAGACATGATGAATATGAAAGGCAGTTCTAAATAAAGGGTGAAAATGTCTGCAATGAAGGAATGATTCAGTTGACAAAAAAGGGCAAAGACAGTTTTAACCCATTGGGCTATGGAGTCATAGGAGGATTTAATTGGACAGCAAGATTCAAGAAGGATCCATGGGGCAAGTTACTTATATCAAAGGATCTTTTAAAGTGATTTTATGGAATGAAACAGATAAGAAGTGAAAGACCAAACAAACGAAAGAACAAAGCACAATCTAAGATCAAGTAAGTACTTTTAAACTAGCTTGCATTCAACATGTACTTAAGGGGAAACATAAAAGTATTTCTGTTGATCATGTAAGTGCTTTTAAACTAGCCTGCATTGAAGTACTTTCAATCAGAAACATTTAAAAAACAATTCAAACAGCTTAAGATCAGGTAAGTGCTTCTAAACTAGCCTGCTTTCAGCATGTTCAATAAGGAAACACAGATGATAATCCCAAAGAGCAATCTAGATCAGGGAAGTACTTTTAAACTAACCTGCATCAACAAACTCTAGGGAAAACACATAAAACATTCGTTTAAAGAGAAATCTAGATCAGGGAAGTACTTTTAAACTAACCTGCATTAATATACTCTTCAAAGGGAACATTCAAATGAAGAAAACATAGAAGTAAAGCTTTCAGTAAGAGTAGGGTACCGTGGAGGGTATATCCTAACTCTATGTTTGCTTCTCTTTATCAGAGAAAGTGAACAGAGTGAAAACATTAAAAGAAATAACAATTGACAGTGAGGAACACATCACCATTGACACAAATCATGAATCCCATAAATCAGCAGCTTGTATTGATGTTCAAACCAGTTACAATCTGCAAGCCCGGTGGGTCTCTACAGCTTTGAATTTCTCATATCAGCTTGTGTATCTTTCAGGGCATCAGTAGCTTTAGAATAACCATTACATGCATTCAGATGTCCGGAGACCAACCTTTTTCTTATCTTCTACGAAAGTATTTATAGAAGAATGAGGAGGTTTTATTTGATGAAAGATCTCCTGGATCAATTAATGCGGATTGATGACTCTTCGGCCTTTGAGGGCTTCGATGGAGAACTTCGCAGGTGTTAATCTGCATTAATTGATTTATACTTAAGACTAAGCTTGGTGGGAAATTTTGTTGTTCTTTGAGGCTTCGTGTCATGTTGAAGTAGCTCTGTTGCTGTTCTTTGAGGCCAAATAATCGAAATATTTTCTTCTGAACTGTTATTCATTTTCGAAAAAAGGTTTTTCCGACAATTAAAGATAAGATAGCTTAACTTGCATTAATTGTTTGGCGGTCTTTGATCTCTGTGGAGCTGCAGGTGTCTTTAGGAGCTGTAGAGGGTTCAATTAGCCTCTTTTTATGGCGGTGGAGGGTTTCTCATCTTGACAGATGTCTTTGTCGTTTCTTAAACACTTTTAATTTTCTTGACAACTGTGTTTAAAGACTTTAATCTCCCTTTCTAGCATCTTCTGTCTTCGGCACTGATACTCTTTAACAAATGATGAATTGTGCTTGTCTTCTGGCGCGCAGGGCAGTAGCGGGGTCGAATGGCATCAATGGGTCATGAATTCACTGATAAAATGTAAGTCTAACACCCTTCGAATGATTCTTTATGAACTCAGAAGACAGAGGATCGTCACCCTCGGCCTTTGTGGTTTCTTCAAAAATGGCGGAAAAATCATTTGAAAACCTGCGAATTACAAACAATTTGTTATAAAATCTTGCGTATTTGGTTGACTTCTTAGGTGGCGTGTGGAAGGAGCATGGCCGTTGGATGGCTGCATCCGACGGTCGGGATTAATTGAGAAATGGTCGAAAAAGCATGAGGGAAGGGGTGATTAAATCTGAGCCATTGATCGCGCGAGATCGATGGTGGAAATGCGGTGGCGGGAGGTAATGGCAAAAACCTTTATAAACAACGAAAAATAAAATTTTTCAACTTTACAAAGGGAAAAGGCGCATTTTATATGAATAGCAAGGATGTCGTACTGTGGGCCCGGCGGGACTGATCGCAAATCGCAAAAGTGGAAAACGCGATGGTGGATTATGCGACGGAGAGAAAATGCGATATTGCGATTATGCGATGGGCGCCTGATAGCGGGGCCGTTGGGCGCATGGAGGAACATATGACTGAGGCGTTATATAAGCAAGGGGCTTATCGCAGCGCAAAATTTCAATTTTGCGATGGTCTTTCAATCAACCCATCGCATTTTCTGCGATCGCGATTTTGCGATGGATCGTAGCGCAGATATTTGCAATGAACACTTTTAAATAAAACTGCAATTTGGATTCCTACGATCTGCGCTTTGCGATAAGCGCCAAAGGGTTAGGACTTGGTTCCAGGGTGTGGGCGTATGTGAGGAAAGGGGCTAAGGGCACAGCGGAAGGGGCTTAAGTCCCATACTTTATGAAAAATGTGTTTTGAATGATTTTCAATGGTTTTTCAAGGTTTAGAGGCGTTCCGATAAGGCAAAGAAGGAGTCTTTGAACCTCATAAAAGGGTTTTGATGAAGAAGAAAGGGAAAAAGTTGGATTTCATGGGGGAAGAAGGGGTTAAAATGAGGCTAATTTGTCCAGAAGAAAGGGAAGGGAAAAGGGTTTGCAGCAGTATTCCTCATGGATTTTTGGCAGAATTTCGGAGTTTTGAAAGAGATCAGAAATGAAGGCTTTTAGACAAGGGCATAAGATCATCTGCAAGCTTCAAGAGATAACTTTTTGCAATGGAAAATGTTTCTTGAAGGCTGAAAAAATGTTTTGGCCACCTTTTGATAGACCAAAATTTATAGGTGGCCAACAGGTAGAACTAGGGGCCACAAACCATGGTGGGTCAAAGCCCCTCATGAGTTGTAATGGGAAAAATGGTAGAACTAGGGGTCGTAAACCACAGTTTGTGGATCTTAGAGGAGTGCAGGCTAAAAGTATATATAGGAGTCTAGATCAAGTCGATAATAAAAGTGTAATATTATTGATGATAGATATCTGACTGTATTTTGATATTCTAGCAAATTTTTTGGATAAAAAGGCTCATGTTGGCTGTGTGCACGTAGACCTTAGTCCTGCTATGTTCGGAACCTGCTGACTGTGTGCGCGGGTGAAGTGAAAGCTTTGTAAGGAAGATCTGAACTGTTTTGGATGATATCCGAGTACAAAATGCATCTGTTAGTTTCTTTATGATCATTTTTGCATGTTATTTCTGATTATTGGTTATCTGTATTGAGATCGATTTCATAACTGTTTCTGGCTTTATATGAATGATTATTGAATGGATCTGGTATTGTTGGGCTCTAGTAAGATGTGCTAAGGGTTATTACATGGATTGCGGACTTTGTTTAGCCTCCGTGCAAGGTATTCTGTATAATTGACCTAAATCTGTCTGGTTAGGGATTTCTGGTTAAGGCTCCTATTGTGAAGGTATGTTCATGGTTGTTTTAGATCTAAAGGCACCCAGATCATTTAATTCTCTCTCAGGGTGTGGAAACCTGGTTCCAACACCCCCCTTCCTACTGCTTTGGGTGAAACTCTGACTTGCGCAAGCAGGTCACTACCAAAAGGGCCAGTAGTAAGAGGGTTTTGTTGGTTAACCTCAACTTCTAACTTGGGTCAGGACCCCTCAAGCCAACATAACAGCACGAAGTAAGTGATGGCAATGTCGAACTCTCCCTTACCTGTGTGTTCATTGTGTGAGTGTGATTCACAAGGATCGTAGTGACAGGTGGTGAGCAGTAGGTGATGGCATCCACATCGCCACTTACAAGTCTACTTATATGTGGTACCCACCAGGTCCTTCCCCTCTATATTTTGTGAGGTTTCATTGTTACAATCATTTTTTATTGGAAACTAGTCTGCCAACATCCGATCATGCATATGGTTGTGATAATGCTTACTACCTTCTAAGCCTGAAACCCTCGATGTGAGAGAACTATGAAGAAATATATGTGACCCATATGAGATCCAACCATAATGAACCTCTTACTTCATGAAATCAAGCACAAGGCTTCACTAAAGGGCCAAATCAGGTATTGATTAGTTCCAGGAGTTTAAATCCAGTATTTAGGTGTTTTATCAAATGTTTTTTCATTGCAATCACTATAGGGATTTCTATCCCATTGTCAAGGTGGTTTATCAACTTACTTAGCAAGAAATAAGTGGTTTATCAACTCCTTCGGTAAGCACCACAGTGGCTCATCCTACCCAATCAAGTGGTTTATGAGCCCTACAACAAGAACCAAAGTGGTTTTTTGACTTACTTAGCAAGCACTAAGTTGTTTATCAACTTTTTCAACATGCACTTAGTGATTTATTATGTTTTTTGGCAAGAAATAAGTGGTTCAACACTCCACTAAACCTCTCACTGGCTATACATACTTAGACACACATAGTCCCCGGACTTATCAACACCATATAGGGAATTTTCATCCTAATCTCCAATAATTTCCCTCTATTTTGTTTATGCATTCCCTCGGTCTATTGCATCTCATCACTACAAATCGACCTTTTGTTCTTTGTTTCTCTGCCTTCTTCTCTTTGTCAATCCATTTTTTTCCTATTATTCACTTTTATCCACTCATTGTCTCTTTATTCTCTCTTCTCTCGCATTGTTTTCTCTTACTATCTCAACTATTTTCCTCCTCGCTATGCTTCATGAGGAAGGGGATAGTATGGGTGTTGTCCCCCACATAGTTACCCATTCCTAACTACATTAATTGTAAACAAAAGCTAGTCAGTGGTTAGGATGACATTTGAGGGTTAATGTGTTGATTATGGTTGGAGTATGACTTTCCACAAGCATTCCCACACAATCCATGCAACTTTCCCCTTATAGCTCTATGCCTTTGTCCCCTCCTTTGTTGAGCCATCAATTATATTTTCACATATATTTATATAAAAGAAAATATTACACAATCACATATTCACATGTGAATGTAGAAAAAAAAAAGTTATCAAATGTATAATGCTTTATTCAACATTCTTATATAAAAAGCATTGACTAACTTCATTTTTATACAACTTCACAAGCTAACCCTCTATTCCTTAATAATTAAAAAACATATAATTTTTTATATATAATATTTTTGTCCAATAAATTTTCACCCCCACACTTATCTTAACCTTAATCCAAAACCAATACTTTTATTCTAAATAAATAACATATTTTTCAAAATCTCTATCACTTATCTTAACCTTAATCCGAAACCAATACTTTTATCCTACATAAATAACATATTTTCCAAAATCTTTATTTTGTATCCAAATAAAAACATATACTTCATCTCTTAATCTAACGGGACTTTTAACCTGTTGACAAAAGCATTTTAACAAACGACATGTTATTATATTCTTATAACACAAGGATATTCTAATGCCCAAAAATAATTTCCACATAATTAGATCTATAAACTAATATGAATAAGCTAAAATTTATAATAAATATGTTACTAAACTACACTATTTATAAAAATCCATGCTATATTCTTATAACAAAAAGATATTCTAATGCCCAAAAATAATTTCCACATAATTAGATATATAAACTAAAATGAATAAGCTAAAATTTATAATAAATATATTACTAAAGTACACTATTTATAAAAATCCATACCATCTATCCTATCATCCATATTTGTACACCTAACCTAACCTTGTGAATATTTTCCACTTCCCCTGCCAAAACACTAACGTAATCATAAATGACATCATACATGAAACATTTGTTGGAGAAGATGGCTCTCAGGATGTTTGTATTGAAAAGATCGCGAAAACTTTACCCATAATATTAGAAGAGAGCCCATATACGTCATTACTAACAAATTAATATCGTTGTCAAATTAAAGCTGGCCATTATGAAAGGTTAACTTCCAGTCACTTTTTTTCCAATAAAGAAACACAATGGGAACATCACATAGAGAAGAATTCACACCCCAAGGGGGCACTAAAAAGTAAAAAGGGTAAGAAAATAGCGAGGTTTATGCACTAAATAAATAGTTTTTTTTACCAGCGGGAAAATCAATTATAATTTAGTTGTTAAATTAGGAATGGGATAATGGATTGAGTCATTATTTAATGAAAACTAAGTTTTCTGGAATTACTTGTTTTTGTTTGTTTGTAGGTGGTAGATATGTTTGAGACCATTATTCTTCTTCTTTTTTGAATTTATTTGAAAGAAAAAATATTCTTTTTCATATTGAAGATAATTATTATTTACTTTGGTATACAAATATAAGTTTTTTTATTATTAAAAAAATATATTAAAATAGATAAATAAATATTGAGATATAGTTATATAATGAAAAACATATTAAAGAGAAAAAATGTTAATAAATCTATCAAGTAGTTAGAGGGATCAAATCTCTAGAGGTGCAAACCTCTTTTTTTAGTGCAAAATTTGAGGAAAGGTTTTCACCTCAAGAGATTTGACCCCTCTCGGCACTTGATAGATCTAGAGTTAAGATGGATCTAGGTTGGTTTCATAGATCCAGAGTTAAGATGGATCTAGGCTGGTTTCACTCATGTGTGGCCAAGGAAAATCTATTGATTTTGAGATGATAAATATTTTTAATAACTTTAATGATGAAATAAAAAATTTGAATGCAAAGTAACAATGTAATATTATTGAATGATAGAAAATGAAAATAATAATAATGTAGTCAATTACAAATAGTCTTTATTGTGATATTTTCTTTTACTATTCTTATTGTTAATCTTGTTAGTTTTGTCATCTTTTCTTATAGATTATATGCAAAGGACAGTTGAAATCATAAATCACTCAAATATTTAGTTTGAACTATTGTACTAAACATCATACATTGTATCTCTTACTCTTCAATACTAATACGTTGATTTACTATAACACAAATATTAATGTACATTGTCAATAATTTTTTGTGCTTACACTGAAATCAATGCATAATGTTAAACCAATCACTTTAAAATTAATTTACCATCAATGTACATCCAATTACATCAAATCAAAAATCAACATTTACACTGAAATCAATGCACCTAATGCAAATAATCAAATAAATTAGAAAACAACATCTACACTGAAATCAATGCATCTGAAGTAGATAATCAAATAGGATTAGAAATCAACAACTACACTGAAATCAATGTATCTAGTGCAAGTAATCAAATAAGATTAGAAACCAACATCTACATTGATATCAATGCATCTAGTGCGAGCAATCAAATAGGATTAGAAATGAAATCAATGCATTTAGTGCGAGCAATTAAATATAATTAAAATGAAATCAATGCATTTAGTGCCAGCAATCATATAGGCATAGAAATCATTTGCATTGAAATCAATGCATCTAGTGCAAGAAATTAAATATAATTATAAATCAACATCTACACTAAAATCAATGCATCTAGTACAAACAATTAAAATGGATTATAAATCACCATTTACACTGAAATCAATTCATGTAGTGCAATAAATCTTCTTCCCTATCTCCCCCCTCGAACTACAGCTCTCTTTCTCTCCACTCTCTCAAATCCTCCCTCTTCCTTCCTCTCTCTCCATTTCTTTCCCACATCTATCTCTCTCTCTCTTCACACTCCATCTATGCTACTATATCCCTCGCTCTCTCCTTCTTTCCTCCCTTCTCTACATATCTCCTTTATCTCTAATATCTCACCCGAAAACATACACACACTCTCTCCATATCTCCCTTGTCACTTCATCTCTCTCTCCACTTCTCACTCTCTATGTATTCCTTCTTCTCTCTCTCTCTCCCCCTCCAAATCCATCTCTCTATCCTTCCATCTATCCTTCTATCTCATTCTCTCTCGTCCTTCCTCTCTCTCTCCCCCCCCCCCTCTCTCTTTTTCTTTTCCCTCCAATTTTCGCTCTTCGCCCATCACTCTCTTCCTCTCTATCTCATGTTCTCTCTCTTTTCCTTCCTCTCTCTCCCTTTCTCTCCTACCTTCCTCTATCTTTTCCCCCCTCTCTCTCTCTTTGCCATCCAATCCTCTCTTTCTCTCCTACCTTCCTCTATGTTTTCCTCTCCCTCCCTCTCTCCTACTCTTTCTCTTCCTTCCCCTCTCCCCCTTCCTCTCCTACCTCCCTCTCACAACTTCCTCTCCTAAAATAAAATAATATGAAGGAGCAAACCTAAAAATCAATTGCAACTTGTTGACACTAAAATCCTTCCCACAAATATTATTTTCCAAATCAATCCAAATAAATTCTTTGATGCTGAAATCCTTTCCCACAAATACTATTACTACCACTTTCGAACAACTCCCGAAATCCTTTCTCACAAATATTCACAAGTATTATTTCATTGTTGGCAAAATCACAGAGATGCTTCCTCACAAATAAAATTCGAGACTTTGTTTGTGTTAAATTTACATATGTAGGGAGAGAAGTGATTTTTCATTACGGTGACATTATATTAATTAGATTAAATTATAAATGTTAAATATTAAACATTATTTTTACATTTACGTTTACATGTTTATTGTTATAGGCAATGCATATAGTGTATTCAAATATCAAATACCAACCTATGTGATCAAAATTTATTAAATTTTAATAATATTAATATTATGATATAATAATTTGAATATTAGAATTAATAATAATATTAGGTTTAATAATGTTTTTATGGCATGGTATTAATAATAATTTGGCCCATGGTATTTAGCTTAGGATTCACCTAATTAAAACCACTTTTTAAGTGTTCCTAAATATAAATAGGATTATAAAGTAAATATAAAAAGACTTTATAGTTATTTACCATACCTATGGTTTATTTATATTTTATGTATTTACCATACCTCTTTTATAAATATGGTATTTGGCCCACGGTATTCAGGGTAAATTTCTCACATTACATCCACACATTTCTATACACTCCAACATATCACATGTTTATTGTTACCTGAGATAGACAATGCATATAGTGTACTCAAATATTAGATTTAATAACTACCTGATTCAAATTTATTAGATTTAATAATATTAATATTATAATGTAATAATGTGAATATTATAATTAATAATAATATTAATATTAGGGTTAATATGGTATTTAGCTCAACATTCACCTAAATAAATAGGATTATGGAGTAAATATAAAAAGACGTTTTATTTATTTACCATACCTCTTTTATAAATATGGTATTTGGCCCACAGTATTTAGCCCATGGTATTAAAGAGGTACATTTCTCACATTACATCTAAAACATATTATAGATGAAAAAATATTTTAAAGTGTCGGAGAATTTTACTAATTCTTAATATGTACACTATAAAATATTTGGTGATATTAGTAAAAAAATATTGAAACTTCTACTAATTTTATATAATATCTATAAAATGATAAAATGCTAGTAATGGTTAAAGTAAAATAATTTTTTCTTTTAAAATTTGGGTGAATCACTTTTAAAATAAATGGAAATTAGCGAATTCTTTTTAAGAAAAAGTACGGAAAATTAGTCCAAAAGTTATTCTCTAAATTTTCTGTTGAATGCTATTTTTTAAGATGAAAATTTAATTATAAATTAATTGTTAGTTAGTTGTGAGGAGGGTTGATATTAATTTTTATATATGAATGTAACTTGACTTAACATTGGTATTTTAAAAGAATTATATTATTATTATTATTTTGTTTTTCTAAGTTTTACAGGGCTCCATCTTCATCATGTCCAATATATCACCCAATTGGAGTGGCCGGAATTGAACGATTGACTTCACATCAAGGAGTGTCTTAACAAAGCACCAGCTCATTTTCTATCCAAGACCCCATGGACAAAAGAATTATATTAGTATTATTTGAAATAATTTATTGATATTCCATAAAGCCAAAAATTGTATCTCATTCTTGAGATATGAACATATTTTCTTACATCAATATTTGGACTCTTATCTAACTAGCTTGGCTATATTAAGTAACTAGCCTACCTATATAAGTTAAATAGATGATAAATGTCAACATAATTAGTGCATTGATACAAGCAATAATGATAATTATGGCATAAGGATTTGTAACAATTCAAATCTTAGAAATCATGGAAGTAGTTAAAAAAACATTTTAATAATCTAAATAATCACAAATCCTTATTTATAAAATCAAGGTAAATTAATAAATTTAATAACAACTTTTCATTAAATGGCAAGGACAAAAAATATCCTTTTTTGTAAATCATATATATATATATATATATATATATTTGCTAAAAGAAATGGTCCATGAGGAGTAGCTCAATTGGCAATTGTTGTGTTAAGAAGTATTATGTAAAACATGAGATTCAAAGTTCAAATTCCCCATGAATCAATATAACAAAAGAAATAGTAATAAGGTAATTAAAAATAATTGAAGTAACAAATATTGATGATATTATTTTCAAAGCAAAACTCTTCCGGATATTCTTTTTCCGGATATTCTTTTTGTGCATCATATTAAGACATATTATGATACTATTTTTTGAGCTTTTCAAGGTGTTTCTCAGGGATTTTTTTGATAAAATGTGGGCAACTTTATAAATGGTCAAATGATGTATATTTGTCGGTTAGTTTTGTTCTCTTTAACCACTAAATGGATTTGAGCACAACTAGAACTAGTTATATATATATACAAAATGTAATTTTATTTACCATAAACATGAAATGTTTTTTTTCTTCCAAAAAAATAGAATTAATTAAATTGTTAAATCTATATAAACTAATTATATTAAAAAAAACTATTCAAATCCATTTATATATATATATAAAATAAATCGAACATCAACCCCGCTCTCTATATATAAAAATAAACATTTCAAACTTTTTAATATACTAAAATATTTATCTAAATCACAAATACATCTTATTACTGTAAATACAGTAATTATATTCTTTGAATCAGCCATAAATTTACAGTAATTATATTCTTTGAATCAGCCATAAAATCCAAAACTTGAGAAGATACCATCATCCAAAAAACCTAAAATAAGAAAACTGTTTTTGATAAAAACTAATCCACAACGTCCAAGAGTTAGGTGTATAATTGATCAGCTGCTTCCTAATTTGCCACAACATATATCATTGGTAGTTTCAAGGTTCAGTCAGTGTTGCACGTCCTGTGGTGTAGTTTTTCCCACGTAACAGTATTTTACGATGGGAACTTCTCGCAGTGTCCAATAAAAATGTAATAATTATATCTATGTAGAGTGGACAAACGAGCATCATAGCTGACTCAGCATTATGTGATCTTGGGTTTTCCGGTCATGATTAACAAAAATCCCACTGTCGTGACGAAAGCGCTGAACCCCAAATTCTCGGGTAATAAAAATCCCACTTATATTACGAAAGTGCTGAACCCCAACTTCTGGGGTTTGTCCAACGTTTCATCGCCCCTTCATTTTCTCAGCCTGGGCGGCGGCTCCATCATCTTGAACTTTCGCCGGCGTTCTACGCCCTTATCCATTTTCAATATCCAGTTGGCTAACCGGTTTTTTATTTTTCTGCCGCTGTGTCCACAGAAGTATAAGAACTATGGGTCTGATGGTCTCGTGCCCCCGGCGGGCGAAAGTGGTGAGTCCCGACGCCATTAGGGTTGTTCACCTGAATGGCCAGGTGGACAAGTTTCCGTCGCCGATTACCTTAAAGCGAGTGCTGCAACACCACCCCCGCCATTTCATCTGTCACTCCCGTGATCTCTACGCCGTTAACTGCCGTCCCCTGCAGACGGAGGAGGAGCTCCGGCTGGGCGAGCTCTACTTTCTCCTGCCGTTCTCCGCCCTCGAAGCTGACATGTCGGCTGAGAATTTGATGGCCTTGGCTGCCAGACTGTTGGCCGCTGCCAAAAAGGAGGCGTCCAGGGCGGCGCGGCTTCGGAGGAGCGCGGATTCGATGTGGGATCTGCCCGGCGAGCGCTGCCGTTCGATTTATGAGAAGTACGATGATCCGGAAGTTAAGATTGCGTTAAGGAGAATTTGAGCTCGAAAGCAGGTCGTGGTTCCACACATCCAGGAGACCGGCTTAGCTCGCTTCCTCTCTTCAGAATTACTGGGTTAGGATTTCCTTAGTGTTTCTGTATATTCAAACAAATAATCTGTGAATCGTCCAATTATCCATTTATAGTACATAATTCAAGATGATTTCCTCTTCCGTTTGCAATTCAAAGTGAGCCGCCTAGTGGGTTGCAGATGATTTATCGTTTTCAATAGCAATTCTCACATTGTATAGGAGAATGAGCAGTCATGTAAAGAGCTTTTCCTGTCTGTAAGGTTTGTAGTGTCATATAGTTTATAAACTTGACACATGGATTAAAAAATTGCTAATTCCATATCCTTCTTTTAATAGTAATTTGCAAATTGGTTTCACTCCAATAATGGTTGGTTTTTATTAAAGATGTTATGATTGATTATATATATTTGTTTTTCTGATTTCTATTTATAGGAAAAGAATTCACAAAAAAAAGTTGTACACTGTCTTTTAGTTTATAACTTGACACAGAGCATGCAAAATGTTAATTTTATATCGTCCTTTTAGTACAATTTGTAAACTACTTTCAGTTGTTGTTTTTCTAATTGCTATTTATAGGAAATGATATTTTTTTTAGTTGCACAGAATATAAATTAATATAAAAGAGGTGTAAAAGTTAAATATCACTTCTGAAAGTATATATATATATATATATATATATATATATATATATATATATTTGGTGTGTTTTTTCATTTTATTTATTTATTTTATCAATTTTTAATAAGAATTAATATTAATTTTTAATATTAATAAGAAAGTAAATTATTAAGATATAATTATTTATAGAAATTTAGACTTAAAAATAAGAACTGTGGAGATTCCCAGCTTTGATTCTAAAAAATTAGAATAACTAAATATTTTTCATACTTATTCATAATAATTAATTTTTTATTTAAATCACATGAATCAATTTCATGAATATTCTTTGTTCCATTTAAAAACAAAAACTAATTGTATTGAGAAAGATTTTCGTATTAGTAGTATTAGTAATTGCAGTGTTAGTAGTTTAGATCAATGATTTTTATTATTTTCAATATCATTTTTCAGATATATGTTTAAGTAGTTTATATAAGTTTATGTAGACATATCTAAAAATCAAAAGATGTGTGTGAAAAAAATTTCCATTTAAAGGAATTTGCCTAAAAAACCTTTACTCATAACCTTGCTAAAGTTTTCTCAATATTTCATTTAATGTATGTGTTTAAAAAAATTTAATATTTCCAAAATTTGGTAAATGCAAATATTTAATGGAAAATTAGGAAGAAAAACCTAAACTTCCATTGAGATAGAGTTATGATCAAAATCTAGTAACCAAAAAGTTATAAAAATCCTTACTTTTCCTAAAACCAAAAAAGCCTCCTCAAAAACTCTCTAATACTAAAAATGATCAAAGAATTAAACAAATTTATGTTGCCTCTGAAAATATACATATATAAATTAATGAATATGGTCTTCATACCATAGAATAGTAAAAGGATTACAACTATGACTATGTTGTATTCCAAGAAGCCTCCCCTTCCAGGGATTCATGCAAGTTTGAGTTTTGGAATTCATGTACGAAATGTTTTATGGTGATCGAATATATAATTTAAGTGTAATAAAATTTTTGAGTGTTCAATAAAATCTTTTAGACATATATATATATATATATATATATATATATATATATATATATATATATATATATATACACACACACCAAAAATAACCCTTCCACACTCACAGAAATGCATGCTTTCCCCAAATTTTATATTTTCAAGTAAAGAAATTAAGTTTGGCATCCGTATTCACTAATTTAGAGAGCCAATAACCCATTATTACTCAATACACGTCCATCCTTATTGTTATTTTTTATTCCGATCACTACTTTATTGATAATTTATAGGAATAATGTATTGCAAAATCTTGTACTTATATTGCAATAGGGTTCTATTCCTTATTTTCATCTATTGTAGTGAATTTGGTTGAATAGGAATCTACATGTCGTCTAAGTTTGGATAGCCTTAAACAATGATGATGTAGTTAGTAAGGAATGAAGGATTCCAAAAGGGAGATCAAGGCGAAGCCACCTCAAACTTTTGATTCCCGAACTAAAATTGAACTTAGAAAGACTCACAAGGTAGTAGCCATATGATGGAAATGGAATGTAAAGGAAGTAAGATTCCACCCTTCATTTAAGGGTTCTTCTTCCCAATAGAGGAAGAGTAACAAACATTGAATTTTTATATTTTCATTCACTATTATAACTGTTGGGAGTAAGAAGTGTTTTGTGTTCTTTGTATGCATATCTAGAAAATGATGGTTGCCCTTAAGATGGGTTCTTTATCCATGGCTCAAGTGTTAAATCTTCAAGCATTCAGAAGAGGGACAACCATATATTTTTTAAAAATGTATGATTTTCACAAACCCAACAATCTCCACCTTGACAACAATTTACCGGATACCCTTGTTAAGCCCATTTCATCACATTTTTTACAAGCTAGGAAAGAAAAATTCCACTAGAACTTCCCTAATATTATTGATTTTGTGAACACATTTTCACACTTTTCTTGAGTAGGAACCTTCTTAAGATATACTCCACCCCCATCAATAACTTGTATTACAAATGGTGTTATGAATATGCTTAACTATTTTATGATAAGTTGAATTAGTAGCCAAATATATATAACTTTGACAATAACATAATATATTCACCATATTTTGCTTATTTTCAAACTCACTTAACAAACCCTTTAACCAAATTTCCTCTTTGCATGCATACGAGACAATTATATATTCTACCTCAGTATTGGATAAAGCAACTATTTCTTGAAATTTGACATCCAACTAATAGATCCTCTCACAAGAGTAAAGACATAACCTAAATTAGATCTTCTCTTGTTCAGATCACCTACAAAATATGAATCAACATAACTAAAAACTATAGCACTACAACAATCAAAGGAGATGCAATAATTATTGATGCCTCTAAGATATTGAAGCACCCATTTCATTGTTTCCCAATGAAATTTTCCTAGATTTTTCATGTATCTATCGACAACACCAACTTCATGTGGAGTATCTAGTCTAGTACATAATATCACATGCATTAAACATCCTCTTTCACTAACATATGATACTTAATACATATAATTCTTTTATTCTTTACTACTAGGAAATAATATTGAAGGAATCTTAAAATGGAAAGAAAAAAGGATATTTACTAGTTTCACATTATCCATACCAAACTATATGAGTATTTTCTCCACATTCTTCATCGATGATAAGATAAATTTACCATATTTCTTATCTCTGTGTATTTCCATTCCCTAAACTTTATTTTTTGCTCCTATATCCTTCATAGTATAGTCCTGGGAAAAACATATCATCAACATATAACACCAAGATAATAAATATTGCCATTTAAAAATTTGAAGTAAACATAATGGCCATACCCACTTCTAATAAATTTTGGGCTCACCCTGAGGGAATCAAAATTCTTGTATCATTGCATAAGATATTGCTTCAAGCCATATAATGAATTTTTGAGCTTCAAAAAAAATCTTATCTTGTGATATTGAACAAACACTTCTAGTGATCTTTTTTGGGTGTTTGTCTATACAAACACACACACACACACACACTCATCCAAATATCCATGTACACATGATGCTTTAACATCTAACTACTCCAAATCAAGGTCAAATAAAGCAAGTAATGCTAATACAACATGAGTAGATACATGCTTTACAACAAGTGAAAATATTCCATGGAAATCAATACCTTCCATTTGAGAACATCCTTTTGCAACAATTATTTCTTTTTATCTCTTAGCTTTTCCATCAATACCCTTCTTCAATTTGTAGACCCTCTTGCACCCAAAAACCCATTTGCCATTTATTAGTTCTTCCTAGTCCCATGTTTTGTTCTTCCCCAAAGCATCTATATCTCCTTTCATTTCCATTTTCCATTTGGATCTTTCAATATCATTCATTTCTTCTTGATAACACAAATATTCCACATCATTAGTAATCAAATAAATATGATGAAACATAATTTCTTCATACCTCTTAAGAGGATTTTTGTCTCATGTAGATCTTCTTACTATTGGTTGTGGTTTTTCCACATTTTTTTGTGCATTTTCTATATCCTTATATTCTTATTTTTCATAAAATAATTATTTCTTCATTGTTTCTATGGATGGTTAAGTCCTAAACTTACTTTTCTTAATATTGTGGTACCTATTCCTTTTTCACTTCAACTTCAACACCTACTAAATTTGGAAGAGAGGATTCATCAAATACTACATTTCTAATAATAATGATTTTTTGGGTAGTAGGATCCCATATTATATATCCCTTAAGTACATCATCATAAAAAAAAAAATTCTTTGATATGGGGTATACCTTAGAACATAGACGTTTAAGAGTAAAAGAATAATATTCATAGTCAACAAATTTAAAAACTGAGTAATCACAAGAATGATTGTCCATGCCTCTTCAAGAATTTTACAATCTATTGCAATTGATGGTGACTAATTCATCAAATAGAAAGTAGTGGTGAGTGGTACCCACAACTCTTGCTACAAATTGGAGGGTGTATACCACCTTTTTATGCCTTTCGATCCCTGCTTCTTTGCAATATTTTTCAAATTTTGAATATGTGAAATCACCTTCATTATTTATTCTAAAGAAATTAATTGCCTTCCCAATTCTCTTTCCAACCAAGAAACTAAATTGTTTAAAAACATTAAACACATCAACTTTCATTTTTAGAAAATAAACCCACGTCTTCTTAGAGTAGTCATCTATAAATGTTACAAACTAAGAGGTTCCACCAAAATAAATTGAAGGAGATGCTCCCCACACATCTAAATGGATGTAATAAATAATAGATTTACTTGCATGACTCCCTATTTTAAACTTTTGTCTGCACTACTTCCCAAAACACAATATTTTTAGAAATTCAAATTTAAAGATTTCAAATCTAGAAGTAACTTGTGGTTTATCATACCTTTATCCATTTTTCAATCATATGATATAGTCATTGATTCCATAAATTGGTAGATTCATTAACTTCATATGCAACTACCACCTCATTTGTTTGAATGTCACCTACCAACTTGTAAAGGTTGTCAATATTTGTATCCTTGATAACCATTATGGTGTCCTTGGACACTTCTAGTGCTCAACCTTGACCTCAAAAATTGTAACCTTTAGAATCCGAAAACCCTAGAGGAATTAAATTCTTTTTAAGTTCAAGTAAATGTATTTCTTTTATCAACATCTCTAAAATACCATCAAATTTTTTAAAATCAAGACTCCCAACCCCAACAATCTTACAAGAAATATTGTTTCTCATAAGGATAATATCACCATCAATAGCTTTTTAAGAAGAAAACCGACTCCTATGACATGGGCACATGTGACTTGAAGCACCAAAATATAAGAACTATTCTTAATCATATTTAGACACATTATAGATAGATAAAATTTCATCAAGCATACCTAACCTTCATTAAGTTGGACATTTTAACATACCCATCTTTCCTTTTGACTTAAATATTGATGCAACTTTTGATTTCTCCCCTCTTTCTCTTGACCAACATCTAGCCACCATTTCTTAAGGTGTGGGAGTTTCTATACTACATTTTCTACATGATTTAAACAATAATGCTCCCATTACATAGTAACAGTCAAGGGAATCAATTATACTCAAACCAATGGAAGTGACTAAATGGTCCCAAGATTCAAGTAACAAACACAATAATATATTCCTCAATGAATTTTACATTCATACTAGTTAATAGACATATAAGAGTATTGCATATATTCAAATAATCAACGATTTTAGTAGCTTATTTAATTCTTAGACTATACAACTGCCACTTCAACTAGATATTGTTTTTTGCAGATTTCATCATATAGGGACTCTTCATTACACTCCATAGGCCTAATTTTGTTTCCTCATTGTTCCATATCTTCCCAATCTTCATTGTATCTTTCTCTTGTCATTGACATCCTTACACAATTATTGTTGCACCAACAAATTTTGCATCTTAGGCTTCCACAATCCAAGTTATTCTTCCCATTCAACTTCTTCACCTCAAAAATATTTTCCATTTTCTACACACATGCTCCCTCCAAAATGTTTTTTTTTACTTCATAAATTATTTTGATCTCCACTAAACTTGGCTCTCTGAACCCAAAAAAAAAAATACCAATCCTCTCACTTAGCCACTTACACGTCCTTACTCTTTCGTATCTGCTTGAATTTGACACCACTGGTTGGTATGCACAATCCCCACATATATATTAAATAATTTGCAAAGAACAAAGGAAGTACAATAACGTTCACAGACTTAGAGATTCACTATTGGATAAATTTATTTAATCTTATTGCTTAAAAAATTTATAAAATATATATTTAACATTTTATATATTTATTGTGTTAGGAGACATCTAATCATTTAAAGATGTTTGTGAGGTTATAATCTGATGTGATGTAAACATTTTAACTTGGTCAAAATAAATTTAAAAAAATAAAAATAATAATAATAATAATAACTATATAAAATAGAAATAAAAATTATCTATCCTATTGACTTATGTATTAAGTGAAATATAGTCTTTTTAAATTGGGAAATAAAGTAAAATAAAAACAAAAATGATTTATATTATTGATACATGGTATTCATGTGGAATATAATTTATTTAAATTTGGAAATTAAACCAGTCCAAATTTAATTAAATCTGGAACTATCAACTCTCTAAAAATAACAAATTTCTTAACATGCAAATATCATTTAAAATGAAAAGAGATTTAATCTCTTTTAAAACTTAGTAAATTTAAAAATAAAATAAATCTAAACTAGTATTCAACATACATTTATACTCTTTTAAAATATAAAAAACCAAATATTTTAAACCCTACCATGTAAAAGAAAAACAACCATACATTTCCTTCGCAACATAATCCGGTGCCTCCAATCGAAATTTTCTGGAAGACTTTCAGAAATGTTGATGTCGACACAATTTGGGCATAGGACTGAATCTCTTTATGGCTTCCAAACTGTGCATTTGGGAGACCTGTTTCAAGAATAGAGCCTTAAGTTTATTGTTGATTTTAAATATTTTGAAATATTTTACAATTAGATGGACATAGGCACGGTCAACTAATTAATAACGATATTTTAATTATCAAATATTTAGAAAACCAACAATATACATAAAAAAAAATAAAATTAAAAATCTGTTTTGTTTTTCCATATATTCCTGCTTTTTACATGTTTGTTTGTAAAGTGATTATCTATTTTGATTTCTTAGAAGAGCAGGTAGATGCTTTTAGTCCATGTAGGTACATGTTCTTCATTTTAGTCAATGTAGATAGATGTTCTTCATGAACGTAGGTAGTATCAAATTGCTATAATCAACCACATTAAAAAAAATGTCTCTAAGCGCCCAATTCGGCACAAATAAGACTAGAGCATGGATAACTGTCAATTCATCAATTATCCTCAGCTTCCAAGCTAGAGAAATCCATTCCCGGAGGTTCACTGGAATTGGACATAATTTCACGAAACTGCATATCAATTCTTGATGATCTGCGAGGAGCTCTGATTCCAGAAGGGTCTATTCATTGAAAAGGGATTTTTGGGGCCGAGACAGAAAACTTGTCAAGATTCATGGCAGAACCGATAGAGGGTCGAGACTGGAGAGTCGGAGGCCACACCTTGAAGGGTTTAGTCGGATCCAAGGTTGAGATCGCGCCACGTGAAAGCTCTATCCGAGAGATGTGACCGGTTTGCCGCAGAGGGAACGCCGAGGTGGACGGAAAGTTCGTCGTGTGTTCCCTGTCAGACGACGAGGGTAGGAAGAGAAGAGCATCTAGGCGCTAAACCTAGACGGAGAAGCTACACAGCTACACGCCACAACCCCAAAATTCATGGGAAAAATGATGTATCGTACAGGTCAAACCAAAAAGTACTCTCCGAGGGAATCTTTTGCATACCCTTTTTTCTGGGGGGGGTAAATAATTTTGATAATTAAACGTATCAAAGAAGAATAACTTCAATTTTTAATTGTACGGTGAATTGTCATTATAAAAAATTATTCAAGTACAACTTTTTCTTTCATAATGTCATAATATCACAGAAGGGTAAACTCTGAAAATGACATTTCAAAAAAGAAAATGTAAATTTTATTTTTATTATTATTATTATTTTTATTTTATTTTTATTTATATATTTATTTTTTTCAAAACATTTGGAATGTTAAATCAACATAAATGTGGTAATTTAAAATTAAGCATAAAAATGTAGTTTTTTTTTTTTTTTTTTTTAACAAAGCATAAAAAACTTTTTATTGAACTTTATTAAATAAATATGAATTTGAAGAAATATTAATTAGTATTATATATAAATAAAATATGATTTGTAGATGTTTATTATTTTTGTATATAAATAAAATATTATTGGAGAATGTTAAGCATTGTTTGCATAAAAATTAATTTAATTTTTATGCATTATTATTATGATAGTTTTTTTTTAAACATTATTGTGTAAGTCTTGCTATTAAAAATAAAAAGGATTGGTTAAGATACATGACTTTAGAGCTATGGTGGAAATTGCTTGGGAAAATTAGAGGAAGTTGGTTATTTAATTCGAGTCATGGGTTGATTGGTGTGTTTTTAATGGGGATGAATGCATATTTATGAAGTTAGAGGAAAGTGTATGGGCTTCCCCAAAAAAGAGGACGAGCTCATAGTCCTCTTAGGTATGTATGCAAGTAAAAAGGAGATAACACTGACAGGAAGTTTCTCGAGATTTGAAAACAACAACTCGAATTGAAGGGATACATCGACTGTGGGAAGGGGGGTATATGAACAAATACAAAAGAGTGTGGTGGACAATTAACAAAGAGACGATGTTGGGGAATCTTATATAAGGATCGGGAAGTTTTGCGACGGTACACAGTAAGGGCATTGACGTTGGTAAAAAGCGTGAGAGGAGGAGGAGAATCCACAGGTCATAAAATGCATGGGTGAGAAGATTCAATACAGGTCAAGGAGTAGAGCTCTTTGGATTATCACTTTTGTGTGGAGGCTCTGTAATCCTTTGGATCCATGATCTGAAGAGGTGTTTCTGTTGTTCTACCATCGGTGTGGTTGGAAGTTGGTTAGAGTGTCGGTGTTGTTCCCTTAAGCACTCCTCCTCGAAGCTACGAACCTAGCTCATCTCTGATTGACTATAAGAAAAGACTACAATGTAGTTAATCTAAGGTTCGGTGGAGAGTGAGAGTCCCAATCTCGATTTGCGGTCCTTTAGACTATGTGATAAGTAACTTATTCTTGTACTTGTGTAAATGAAATACATGTAATATTATGAGGAATGTATGGTGAGAGAGAATTTGCATGCAACATGTCACTAGTTAGACATGTGATAGATAGCTTGTATTATATGAATAGTTAGTGTTGTGAATGGCCCTATACCATTACATTCTTAACTTGAAAGGAAAATGCATATATATATATATATATATATATATATATATATATATATATATATATATATATATATAACTGTGTAGTCATGGTTATCGTTGTTGTGCTCATATTGTAGAGGTATGGATTTATGTGACTCCTCATTGATTTTCTATGTAAATAAAAATAAAACCAAGGTCATGGGACGTGTATTCCAAGCTGAATGTTGGGAAAAACATAGTGATGGGTATCCTTGGTGGTTAATTAATGGCTACGAAAAATGGTAAAGACATTGGTAAAGGGAAAGAGGCATTAATTGACATTTATTAATGAAAATAAAGGAAAATAGGAGAAAAGGGAGGTGAATGGTCGCAAATTTGCATGAAAGGAAAATTGAAGAAAAAATGAAGGAAAATGAATAATATAGAGGCCTCATTGATAAATAGGTTTCTCTGGATTAGTTGCTATCTTTTGAGAGTTTTGAGTGGAGCTCTCTTTTACTCCCTCATTCTTTCACACTCTTGCACA
>JAXQQM020086988.1:0-31356 GCA_034641835.2 Pinus albicaulis
CGAAGATTAAAACTACAAAGATCAGTTTCGAAGATGAACCGCTAAGATTACTTCGCAAGGTAAGTTTGGACATCGCCTAGTAAGTTATTTTATTTGCGGTGTGGTGAAGAGTAAAAGTTGCAATGTGATGGGATGCATATCGCATATTGCACAGGATAAGGAACACGTTTATTGTCAAACGTTAAAAGTTGTGCACAACGATGGAGAGATCGCTACAAATTGCAAAATCGCAAAATTGAAAAAATGTTAAGTTGTGAAATCTTCGGGGAGGTAAGTTTAAAAAGTTGCAAAGTGCTATTCCACTGTGTTTGGTCACCATTTGTGTGGGCCCATAATCCACAGGGTTTTAGTATTGTGAACGTGATTCCGTGTATACGATACGGTTTAATATTGAGATATATATGGTCCGGGGATACCATATGCAATGCATTGGGTAATGTAAAGGAGGCGGCTACGATAGAAAGGTTCTTTGAGTTTATGAACCTATCCGAACATGTTCAATTTAGAACATATACTCTATTACGAGTATTAAATCTTGGGAATAGGAAGACTATTAAATTTTCTATGTATGTGGTTATAAGAAGCCTTTTGGCCACATCAAAATTCCTTACGAAGATCCCTTTTAGATTATTCGTATTTTCTTGTAATCAAAATATTAGCTATATGCCTTTAATTTTACATTTTACATTCTACATTTTGCATTACATCTCACATTTTACATATTATCTATCTATCTATATATATATATATATATATATATATATATATATATATATATATATATATATTGTTTCTCTATATTTTATTTTTGAAACATGTTGACAAACTTACTTACTTACATTAGACCTACACATCTCCCCTACGATGGGCTATATATTGTGTGGCGATGAAATAAAAAGTTTCATACATCAATGCAATGTTTGGTTTGGCCATGACCTTAAAAATTATTATTATTAACATTATTATAAAGAAGTTGTGAAGTGTGTGGTTCAATGTTCAAATCGCCCTTCAACGCATTATGGGCCATGCATGGGAAAACATGGGTTCACCTAGAGTTTAGTGGTAGTGGTCTAAATTGACCTTGCATTAGGAGAATACAAGATTTTCCAAGTTGTCGACTCCTATAGGAACACAAAAAATAATAATATAGATTAAAGAGAATACCATCACACCATTTTTAAATGTTTTTATTATTAATTTTTCTTTTTTAACTTGTCACATAAGATATAGAAAAATTCATGGACATTCTCGTTCAGATTTAAAATTGGGTGAAGCTAGTACTCATACTTAGAAAATCGATATTAATAGGATATTGTGAATAGGGTCATCCAAAGACACTCCAATTGATTATCATATATGGGTCAAGAAGTGAATATAAAAAATGAATTCTTTCTTTGCAAGGGTCGAAAATATCTAAAGACACTCTCTATAATGATCATTTGAGGGCCATTGATCTTGTTACTTGGAAAGGGCACTAATGTGTATGTTGTTAACTAAAATAATTACGATAAGAGACTCTTACAAGCGTAGATATTCATAGCAACAACCACATTCTTCGATACCTGCCGTTGCCCCTGCTCTAGCTTCTAAATTCTCTGAAGAATTCCCAACTCTTACACTAACTACTTCTTTGAAATCACCTGCTCCTCTAATCATGGCCTCGCCCTTCTCTTTTTCGGAATTACTAAGCTGTCTTTCTGCTTCTCTGGTGCTTCCATCGCCTACTCTTATGACTTCTGAAGGTCCATCATTTGACATAGCTAAAGCATCTAACTTTTCTTCGATAGAAATAGTCGCATGGTCTGACGAAGATGATGAACGTGCAGCCATAGTTCCCAAACTTGGTGAAGATTTTGTGTATAATTTGTTTGAGTTTGCAACTCGCCCGTAAAACACAATTAAAATGAGAGGATAATCCCTCACCGCAGCAAGCAAGCAATTTATAGACAACTACGATACATCATCAAATGTAATTTATAGACAACTACGATATTCTTAAGCCGACGATATTCTTGCACACCCACAAAACCAGGAGAGAAGGGGACATTAACGCTGACAATTTGGAGTATGAGGTGTTTTAAAAATCCCAACTCCTTTTATTTAGGTTAACGTGTAACTTTCCATGAATTTCCTCCCTTTATTCGTTTTAAAGTGTAAGTTTGATAACAGAAATGGTTTACCATTTCGTTTTAAAGTGTAAGTTTTGATAACAGAAAAATTGGTTTTTTTTTATTTTTTAAAATGGATATAATAATTATGTTTTTAAATTTATATTAACTTCCTATTTATTAGGCGTTGTGAAGAAGTATGAACTTCTTTTTCACTTTAAAAGAATTTTGCATTTCAAAGAATTTGATCTCTTTTCGTTTTAGTTTTTGGTAGATTCAAAGTTACCTCAATCTAGGCTGCTTTATTTATTAATTATAATTATAATTATAATTATTAATTTTATGTTTTTTTTACCATTTTTTAAAATTTAATTTTTATTTAATTTTATTTTTACCTCAAAATGCTTAATAGTATATTACAACATCACATCACAGAATTTAATGTTTTTTATTTTATTTTATTTTTGTTTTGGCTAAGTCAAAGTTGGAAAATGCCCCTTAATAGTATATTACAACATCACATTTAATGTTTATATTTTATTTTATTTTTGTTTTGTTTTGTTTTGTTCTGTTTTGGCCAAGTCAAAGTTGGAAAATGCCCCTCGGTGCAATAAAAATAGATGTGATGATTAAGATAAGGTGTTTGCTTAATGATTAACAATAATATATTATTTTTCTTGTTCTTGTTATTATACTAACTAAAAAGTAATATTATAACATTATATTTTGCCCAATATAACCTAGTAAAATGTAGATGTAGGTATAAAAAATGTTAAATAAAATCAATCATTACATTTTACCTAATGCTTCTCTCACTTCTTCCACTCACCCCAACTCCCTTTCATAGTTAAGCTTTTTCATTTCCAAACTTACCATTCTAGATCCATTAGAGATCTATACAATCATTATTACACATAAATTAAGAGAATATATTACAAATATTATATTAAAGTGATCATCAAACAAGTCTTGTGAATGAAGAAGAAGCTATTGTTTTGTACATTGCATAGTCCTTCTTAACGCTACTCTTATTAAAAAAAACATCCTCAATCATTGTCTAGCATCTAAGGGTGCAATGTGCATGTTGGGCCATTTCTCATAGACCACATGCATGTACAACCCCCATTCATCTCTTCACTCACCACATACATGTAGGCGACATGAGAGTTAGCTCTAGATATTTTCCATGTAGTAGCCACATCAAACAACGTACACAAAACCCATATTCTAATCGAAAATGTAGGGATACACAATAACATAAATCAACTCTTAGAAATTTTATGTTATTTTCTTCCTAGATCCCTAGTCCTACAAGTAAATTAACTCTGTAAAATTGGAGGGTATATTTTATTAAAAGCACATATCCACATAGCTTTACAGGCTACATAGATACAACACCTTCATTTCCTACTGTTAATTATGTGTCTAAATATAATATCAAACCAAGATGGATCTAGGCTAGTTTAAGTCACCCCTTAAATATGTTATATTCCACATGAATGACATTGGTCATTTTATTTATTTTTTATTTAATTTTTATAGGGTTATTTTTATTTTTTTATTTTGTTATTTTTAAAATTTTATTTTAAAGGAGTTACAATGTTTACATTACATTAAGTCACACATCTCTACCACATTTTAATTTTACTATTAATTTTCATTTTATTTTGACTGAGTCAAAATATTCACATTACATTCTCTTACATATCTCTTAGTGTCACTTGGAATGGAGATGACAACTATCAATATAATGAAAAATGAATAATTTTATTAAACAAATAAAAATTATTGTGTTATATTTAAAACAAAGATATTATATTTTAAAATATTATATTCAAAATCTAGAGTACAAAAAATTCAATGCTAAATTAAATTATTTACTTTAATTGTTATTTTATTTTATTTTATTTTAATTTTATTCTTTTGTTTATGTAATTTAAACTATTCAAAATGTTAAACATGATAGGATAGGATAAAGGACAAACATTACAATATCTCTTCCAAACTAAGATAGACAACACCTCTTGATGCAATAAAGATCCATGTTAACCTCAAATTTCTCAAGCACTTGGAGGATCTAATGTCTCGAAGTGAAAACCTATTTTTTGAGTGCAAAAACTGAGAAAGGCTTTTGACACTCATATGATTTGATCTCTCTCAAAACTTGATAGATCTCGGGTTAATATGGATCTAGGATGGTTTTAGTCATGTGTGGACATATTGAACTGATAGAAAATGTGAATAATACATGTGGTCACTTTACAAATAGTCTTCATTTGTGATCAAGACCATTCAAATGTTTAAAATTTGACCTATTATAGTAAATATCATACATTTTTACCTTTTTCTCTCTATTTTTATTACAGAATCCTTCTCCAAATTCAACCATTGTGACTTATCGAGTGTTAAAACCCAAGTGAGTTTCAATAGTTGTTGTTTTATTTTACCTCATTTGACTAGAAAAGTGACTAATATTGTTTAATAATGGAAAATGGGAATAATAAGAATCTAGCCAATTACAAATAGTTTACTTTTCATGAGAAAGACATTATCATAAGTGAAATACTTTTATTTTGCAAATGAATATTTAAAGTATTTTATTTATGGAAAAATTACTATAACACAAAAAAAATCATGTCAACAATAATCAGTCACTATACTTACACCTAAAATCAATGCACATATCCATCTAATGTACTGAAATTGAAGGTAATGATACATCTAGTCACATCAAATGGAAATCAAACATCTACATTGAATTCACATGCAGTGAAGTACACAAGTATTAAAATATAATTAGAAATCAAAAGTCCATACTCAAAATACAATGACATTCAGTGTGAAAGTAATCAAATAGGATTAGAAATTAGTGTCTACGATGAAATCAATGCATCTCTAGTGCAGTAATCAAACAAGATTAAAATCATCAACAAACATTGAAATCATGCATCTCATGAAATCAATAAAATAGGATTAGGAATCAACATCTACATAAGAAATGCATATGTTTTAGTGAAAAATAAAAAAAGATATGTGGCTTCTAAATATAACTTCTTTTACCTCTTGTAAAAGCATTTATTTCTCTTCCGGTATGCTTAATAATGTTTAATGCTAGATAAAACTATATAACTTATACATTTATCTATTCGTGTGTCATTTTTCCCTCCTTCTCTTCCCCAATCCATCTTTGTGTATCACCCTCCCTCTCTAGTTCTCTCTCCACCCTCTATCTCTCCCCCATCTCTCTATCTCTCCATCTTTGTATTTATCTCCCTCCCTCTATAGTTCTCTCCCCCACTCTCTCTCTCTCTCTCTTTCTCTCTCTCTCTCTCTCTCTCTCTCTCTCTCTCTTCACCATATACATCTATATCTCCCTCCATCTCTCATTTTTCTCTATATTGGTAATTTTTCTCAAGGCTATATTGTTATTTTCCTTGATAATTTCATTTATTCATTAACACAATACATTCGCCCCATAACATCATAAAATGATTTATATTTATGTAATTAATCGGTAGAATATGCAATTATATATAAAGAAAACTGTCATAATCATCAAGGAAATGTGACATAAAGGAAAAATAGAAGAAAAACATTCACATAGAGACACAACGATTTGTCAGAGACCAAGGAAAAACCCCACAAGGGGGAAAACCCTTCCAAATATTTCTACTTATTAGATTTTTCAAAAACTATTTAGAAAATAGAGGGTATAATGATGCATATCTACTTCCATACAGCTATTCAACACTACACATATCCATGAAATGAAACCAACAATTCTTACCCAAACTCCTATGATTTTGGAGATTTCGTAGTAGCTAGCTCACTGAGCGCGGCATGAGGAGGAGAAAGCTTTTGGTAGAGATAAAATTTAATATTCTAGGTCCCAGTCATACAGAGAGGAGGAGCCACCCGTGCTGAGCTGTAGGCAACGCAGTTTTCTCCCTGCAGCATGGCATGCAAGCGGCCCAGAGCCATATATGAACGTCACAATGAGCATGCTGTGTATACTACAGTCTAACTTTCGCATGCATGCCATAGTGATACAATGGAGAGGCTCTTGTCTCACACATGGGCCTCACGCTGACTAATGAGTCAAAATCCATTCTGTCATTTTGTTGTGAAACCAAAGTCTCAAAAAATAGAAGAGACTATCAACAACAAGAAAGAAGCCACAAACCCGAAACCTCCAATACATTACAGAACACGCTGAACAATTTTTGGATGATACAAATTACAAAACCTGCTTTACTATGTAGGAGTCCATGGGGCCATAATGTAACTCCTAGTGAGTCACTGATGTAATCCTAGCCAACCCAACGATAATAATTTATAAAGGCATAATAACAACAGTATGGATACTTTGAGGTATCAATAATAACAATAAAGGTGCACTATAACAACAATAAGGGAACATACTACAGTCTAGGGACCTAACATGCCCTCTCTCTTCAAAAAAGTGTTGTCCCCAACGACGAGGTAGTTCTGTGCTTCAGTGTAAAACTGTCCTCCCACGTAGAATCACAGTGAAAGTTATTCCACTCGTGATGATACTCAAATTGATAGGACTCCATACGCGTAGGTTTCTTGATTCCAGTGACCACTTCAGGTTCTAATATGACTTTTCCTTCTCACTCATCAGTTCTGGCAATATTGTTTTCAGAACTGACTATGATTTCGCCCATAACCTTTCTTTAAGCTATGAAACATAGAAACACCTGATGCAACTTGTAAGAAGCAAGCAAGCTCCACTCGTAAGCCATAGTACCAATCTTTTGCAACACCCTTGTAAGGTTAGCCCATAGTGCTTTTGGTGATACTTTATTATCCTTCTGTAGAGCTTGCTTGAGGGACATTTCGTGGCACGGAAAGCAAAAGTAAAATACTGAATATTCCTAGTCTCTACATAAAATTTCTTCCTCGCCGCGATAAAGTTGAGCTCCGCTTTCTATTGTTTTTATTTAGATTTTGTGCCACCACCAGTTATCATATGTAAAAGTTGGAGAACTCTTGGTCGATGCACGATGCTGATTCTTCCACTTCTTGAATCCTTCGAATTTTCTACGCAACACGGTACTGTGATGGATGGTGCATGGCATCCAGGCATGTTCCATAAATGGGGCCGTCTACACGGACAGGAAAGTGCAATATACCACCATTCAGCGAGAGCTAACCACTTGACCCATTGTGTTTGCTTATTCAGAATACAAGAGCAAACGAAGATATCCTTCCAAAATTTATTTACCGTCTCGCTGACCATTAGACTGAGGATGATCTGGGCATGAGCTAAGAGCTAGCTGAGTGCCCAAACAAGAAAATGACTCTTTAATCCAAAAATTTCCGGTGAAAAATGAAGACCTCACGCGCTCTGCAATAACCTCTTGCGTCTCCAGTATAGTCTTTTTGAATTATGTCCACAAATGGTAGCATGCGTACTTCGCTTTTAAATGGGATGAGATAATGCACAAAAGTGTGCATAATTGGTAAGTCTCCTCCAACTACTGCACATGATGACACTCTTTCCTTGGACTGTTAGGTAAACCCAGTGATAAAATCATTAGAAATATCCTCAACATTGACTTTCGACGATAAAGGTTGTAGAAGTCTCAGGGTCTTAATTTGTCTCTCACTAGACTCATCGCATGACCAAACATTCCGCCACAGAAATTTTTGACATCAGATTTAAGGCCGATCCCAAAAAATTCTTTCTTCACCCTGTGGTAAGTTTTTTAAAAATCTTGAGTGTCCTCCTCAAAGGAGAAGTGTGCAGTTCCAAAAGAATCTTTTGTTTTAGTTGGGACTCTTACAAAGATATAAGCGATATTTGTACCGCAGAATCATTTTTCCAACTAAATGTATCAGATGGTACTAGGATCTTGGCTGCAACTTCTTTGAATGAGGTGCCCATACTTTTTGTCCTTCTTCCATTCATCTCTTGCTTCGCTGTCCAATCCAGGTTGGATAATAGAAATGGCACAAAGAAATGCTTCCATCCATCTTCATCTCTTTCTTGAGAGTGCATCTCGCAACAACATTAAGCTTCCTTTTTGTTGATTATTTCAAAGTCATAACCCAACATCTTTGTGACCCATTTTTGTTTAAGCTCTTCTGAATATAGTCTTTGTTCCAAAAAAAGTGTTTAAGACTACCATGATCATTTTTTATCCTCGAAGTGTCTTTCCATTAGGTAAGTTCACTATTTCTTTAGTCGCATGGAGTATTGCTAACATTTCCTTCTCATAAATAGAGCTTTGCAGAATACTGTCCTTTGATTGGAAGACTTTCAAAAGAAATGGGTCTTCCTTCCTGCATTAAAACAACACAATTCCAGCTGCGAGGCATCACATTCGCAATAAAAGGAGCTGTGAAAGTCCGTGGTGTAGCTAAGACCGGTGCTAGGGCACATTGCCTTTTTAAGATGATTCAAAAGGCCTTAGTTGCTTCTGCGAGTCCATGAAAATACATCTCTCTCTCTCCAATAATGTTGTTAGGAGGTGTTGCTATTCTCCCACAATTCTTATCAAACTTGCGATAATACCATGTTAACCTGAGATCCTCACCATCCATTTATAGGTGTGTGGAGACTTTCCATTCCTTAATGGATTTAATTTCTGTTAGGGTCTACCTTAACACCCTCGTAGAGATACAATATGGCCCAGGATATTCCACCTCTTGTACTCCAAAGAAACATTTGGATGTTTTTGCATATAATTGTTTCTCCCGCAATGATTTGAGCACCACTCGTCAACATGTTCAACATGATCCTCTCCAAGACTTGCTGGTAGATTAGCATATCATCAAAAATACTGGCACAAATTTTCTCAGGAAGGGGTTTGAAAATGGACATCAACCCTTGAAATGTAGAAGAGTGCACTGGTGAGTGCCAAAAGGCATGACACTTTATTCATAATGACCCTCATGAGTTCGAAATGTTGTTTTTGGAATATCTTCGACTTGCTATCATTCCATTTCGATGACATCTTGAACAAAGACACAACTTGGTAAAAATAAATTGCTCCATGTACTCATCCAATAATTCATCAATCACATGAATGTAGATCTATCTTTAATGGTGAGATTATTGAGCCCTCCTATAATCTGGACACATGTGCCATGATCCATCCTTCTTGTGTGTACCAATACTTGCTGGTGTGAGAGAGTAGAACTTTGACTGGGCCTAATTACACGCGCTCTAGCACATTTCTGTGACCATACGTTCAATTTTTCTCTTTTGGGCATAAGGATATCTATAGAGGCCTAATGTTTGGAGAACACTTCCCGTAATCAAATGAATAAGCATGAGTCATGACTCGCAAATAGGTGGGAGTCTCTTTTGGGAGTTTCAAAACACCTTAGAAATGATTGTCCAAGACTTGTTGGAGAGTCTGCGAAATAGATGATTTTTATGTTGGAACTTCTAGTGAGCATAATTGTGCACATGCCTCATTTTTCTTTCTTCAGAAGCTTTGTCATGACATTATAGCTTATTATATTTCCTGGATTCCTTGCAACATGTCGTAATTCAACTCTTCCTTTCTCTCTTCTCGAAAGAATTTCAAGAAAAGTTCTTGAGAAATTAAAAGCCTACTGTCCCCAAAGATTGTAACCATCATTGTACTCCTAGTAAACATCATAGGCCACCTCCTATAGGAATGGAAAGCATTGGAATATTCAATACATACTACCCATGGTTAGCTCAATATTATGGAATTTTCGAGTAGAAATTTATAGCCTTCCTCATTTGCAACCATCACTTGATATTACTGCGAGTTGGGTAGAGGAAATAATCTCAATTTCCCTGGCCACCTTTACAATGAATAAAATTATGGGTGCTATCTGAATCAATCAACACTATTACTCTTTTTATTCTTGATATGTACTTCTATCTTGAAGTTTGAGGATTAAATTCATGTACCTATTTGACATGCATATGGTTGGACCTCACTTTATTTCTTCTAGAGCTTCTTGCTCCTGGTGTATATCCTCTTCTTGTTCATTTCTTCTTCCTCTTCACAATATATGTAAAAGAATTTCTTCTCGGCACGACTGATGACCTTTAGCAGCATTTGCATATCACAACTATAGAAAAGCCCCTTTTTCTTCTTTTTCTTCCAATTGTTGAAGTCAATCCTCAGTAGGGTGTGGGAAATCTAGGCATAGCAACACTTCTTTCTTTATAGAAGCGAGTGGTAGGCTCCCCTTTTCGCCATAATTTTCACATTCAATTTTTCTTGCCAACCTCGAATGCCTTTCTCCAATGAATCGGGTTCCAAAACACAAAATTCATGTCGATGTTATCCTTTAAAGCAGCACCCATGAAGAGACTCAATCCTGTGTTCCTCTTAGATGCTCCAGAGTCACCACTTATATTCAATTTTCTTTGGAAGTCCTCAATGTGACTCCCCCACTAAACCCTTTTATTTGAGGAGTTTATCAATTGCAAAGCAGGTGTTACTCTTTTGTATCCTCATAATGTGATATCATTTTCCTCATATTAAGAATTGACTAAGTGACACTTTTTGTGAGCAAAGCCATCGATACCATACAAAGGTATTTTTTCGAAATGTAAAGTTGCACAGTGTGTACCTTTTGTGTGTTTTGCACATTATGTGGAGATCAAAATACTTTCTCAATTTGCTTAGTATCCATGTTACAGATCCTTTTCCATCTGAAACTTCCTCGTATCCATGGAATATGGTGGTTCTTCCTCAGCTAACATCAGAGTTTATGAAGTCCACGTTTACTAACATTTATTTTGTTCTCATCATGAGTTTCTTCTACTATATTTTCTGCCATTAGAAAGCATTTCTCGTATCGACTTTTTCAAACCTTCCATGTCCGCGTTTAGACTCATTCTTCTGTGTTTCCATGTTGTATTTCATTTTTTCATCGTATCTTGGCTTCCTGTGTGTCATCCATCTTAAGATTCTAATGCCATCTATCTTAGATTCTACACCTTTCTTCAAACCATCCATCTTCGCTTCCATGCCTTCCTTCAAAACATTCATTTCATTTTTTGTTTTCCTCTTCCTGAGAGAGAAATCAGCTGTACTTGCTCTTGTAAATTTTGACAGATCATGTTGCAATTTCTTTCATCTTCAATAGAGTCATAGTAGAGCCTTCGAAGGCTTTAATGTGTTGATTTTTTTACGAGGAATTTCTTTTTTAACCTAGCACCTTTGATATATATTCTACAATATGCCCTTGGACCAATTTCAAATTGATTCTCAAAGATGCAAGACTTATGCGATTCGGGATACACACACCTTTTTCTTTCTTTTGAGGAGCCTCGATATTGAAACTTAGATTATCTTTGTGACTGTGAATCTTCAATATCTCGAGAGTGGGAACTCAGGTATCCTTCGAATTATCTTTCAAACGCCATAGTTCTGAAATTTATTTCGATTCTCAAGAGCAAAAAGTTATAATCCAATCTCCCACAATGATCTCTAATTATGCACTCAGTTCGGTAGAGTGAACTCGTACGACTTTCCACTTGTCAGCACGTCCATCTCATGCTCTAAAATCGATGAGAAAAGAAAATAGAGTCCGCATTAGCGTGATCGACCAATTTTATATGGCACTCCATTCCGATTCTCAAAGAGAGAGTTATAAAGATTTTCCCACGATCACCTCTTTGAGACGAAATTCGGGATCATTGAACAAGCACTCACATTCCCTGAGATCATATCTCCTCGAAAATACTGCGAACCAAGCTCCGCAAATTTTTTGAAATCGCTTTCCTCAAGGATTTCTTCAGCGTGCCTAAAAATTTCAGATTGTGAAACCTTCTTAGGAAAAATTTATAGTGCAAACTAATCACAATCAAATTAGATTAAATTGAGGATCCCGAAAAAGACCTCACTTTCCACAGATCATATCTCAGAAAATGTATGAACGAAGCTCAGAAAATTTTCGAGCAACGTTTCTCGGGATTTTGGCTTTGCACCCTAAAAATTTTTAGCTTACGAAAATTCGTGGAAAAAAATGTTATAAGCGAAAATGCAATGATGACATGTTTGGAGCAGCAAAACCCTAGAATCCAAAGCTACTGATACCAAACGTTGTGAAACCAACTCACAGAAATAGAAGAAAAAGAGATATCAATGAATTAAAATAAGCCACTTTGAAGGGTAAACCTCCAATACATTACATGAATGAACAATTCTTGGATGATACAAATTACAAAACCTCCTTTCTATCTATAGGAGTCCATGGGGCCATAATGTAATCCTAGTGGGGCCACAATGTAATCTAGCTGACCTAAAAAATAATAATTTAAGGGCACAATAATAAAAATATGGGGGTTATGAGTGAAAATAATAACAATAATGGGGTTACACTAACAACAATAAGGGACTATACTAGTAATATAGGGACCTAACACATTTTCCTTTGATTGTGGCCCAAAAAACCTATATCACGAAAATAACTGACTTCACATCATGCAATTTCTACTGACGAGGCGAACCCATTCCTATGTGGACTTGCCTCATACTTGTGCAGAGCCAGAAACCAAGAATAAAATAATGTCTCATAATGATGTCCAAATGAGGTAGAGGTCAATTGTATTTATATCCTTCAATGGGGTCCACTTTACCTTAGGGTTGACCTTATCAAATATGCACATGTGGGTCGATTTTGGCTTCAACTATAACATCTTGGGCATGTCAATATTCATATATTTCAAGATCATAATTTGAAAGAGTTTTCATAATCTCTTGCAAAGAATTGAATCATTGTAATCATTAAATATAACAATGCAAGATAAAGAGCCATGTTCTCTCTTACCTCCATAAATTATCTCATTAACATACTTCGTTATACATTCAAAACAAAGATAATTTCCATCTTGACATTGTACCATATTTTTAGATTGATATTACCAATAGAAACAACCACATTCGATACCTATCATTCTTCCTACTCTACCCATTTCAACTACTTGTGTCTCTACATATAAATTATTTGAATCCCAACTCTTCTAGTAACCACTTCATTGAAATCACCTACTCCTCTAATTATAGAATTACCATTCTCTTTTTTGGTAATTACTAAGTTGGCTCCTCAAAGATGATCTTTCCACTTCTCTATTCCTTCCATTGTCTACTCTTATGACTTTTTAAGGTCCATCGTTTGACAAAGACAAAGCAGCTAAATTTTATTTGATATAAATAGGTGCATGGTCTGAAGAAGATGACTAACATGTCATCATAGTTCATGTTATCACTCGAATTGAATCTCGAGTGTGAAGAAAGGAAATTTTGAGGTAACCACAAACCACGATTAACCAAGTAGCTACCCCTACTAGGAAAGGAGAGGGCTGCATACAGTAAGGATCACACCCAATATGATCTGGATAATGAAAGTATTAGGCTAGGTATATTAGCTTAGGGTTTTGATTTTTTTATTTAGTTATGTTGAATCGAGAAGGAGAAAAAACAGTTTAGGGAAAAGGAAATTAGGTCAAAATTTGCGGGGGTCTTCTATGCGGAAAGGTAAGCACAGTGATTTAGCACTTTAGGATTTCAATGGGTGGGATGATCAAGATAGGTGAGGAGTTAGAAAGAGCATGGTGAAATCATGGGTTCTTTCTAAACTGAAGAAAATAGAGGCTTTGTGAATGTCTTCCCAAAATAGAGCATAAAAATTATGTATTATGTTCATAAAACTTGACAACATTCACTTAATATACAATGAAACGATGGATGAAATAAAATAAAAATTCTAAAGTAGGAGCACAAAATTAGAAATTGAAACTAAACACCATACCACATGGATCCCATAAAAAATAGCTGCAAATTTGATTAATATTCTTGCACAAAAGCGATACAAAATGTGTCTCTTCAAAGGCCAAGCATCCAATTGAGTTATCCAAATGTGTCCAACCCTTAATAATGAGAAATAAAAAGAATATATAGACCTAAAAACAACTCACCTTAGCCTTAGGGAGTCGAATCCATGAGATGAGGATCAGTTTCCACCAAATGCTGAACAATAACACGAAGACTAGGAAGATCCAACATCTTGCCTCTAAAAAGAGAGGAAAACTAATTCACTTGACCTCTAGAGGACTCAAGCTAATTAATATAACTATAGTAAATTAATCCTCATCACAATTACATTCATATTTATCAATTACATCAGTGAAAATCCCAACTAGTAAGGTAAAACTCAAAAAATTACATGAAAAACAAAGAAAACTCCAAAGCAGTAGAATTTTTGCTATGCACAACGCCGAGGAGGAAAAACATAGTCCTTCTTGTAGGTCATTTTTTATTGGCTTCCTAGTGTCCAAATTGAGATCATGATAGCTCATTGGAAATCTTGTCATGTATACTTTCCATATCTTCTTGTATTTTCTAATTTGGAGCTTTTTTGAACCCTCAAAAGTGCAATCTCCCAAGACTTCCTCTATGCACAAGTGGGAAACCGAGAAAAAAGAGGAAGAAACATGATTTTTTGGGTGTTTTTGGCCCTTTTTTACTAACTAGATTTTTCTCTATATTCTTAGAAAAAGTACGAGGTGTGTCCTCATCATTATGAACCCATTGATGTGTTCCATTTTTTCCATTGGATTCCCTAAAATATTGGACAATACCAAGGCAATGCACATAGAGAAAACATTTCAGATGTTTTTCAAAATTTGCCCGAAAACTCAAAAATTTCCAAAATTTTTCAAAATTGTTCAAAGTTTGTGGGATAGTCCCACAATCAAATTTCAAGTTGAGATAAGGAGGTATCACCAAGTACCTTGAATTTTTCACCTCCTTTCTTACCCTTCAGGATCTCCTTCAGTTTATCCTTCATCTGTTTGACCTTGATATTGCAAATTTTGTTCCGGGTCCGATAGTGATCGGCCATGTGCTGAGCATATCGATTCTCTCTGTTGGCCTTCATTAGAAACTTCTCCAAGTGAAGGTTTACTCTCTCAAGCCACACTTCTATGTTATCTTCAATCTCCTTTGCCAACTCCTGGTCAAAAACTCGGACTTTGGGCTTCCTACCTTTCTTTCTCAAATGCTCGTTTGAGACCTCTTGTCTTTGGCCTTTTCCTGATGTTTTCGAGCTTCCTCGAGATCTTCCATAGCTACTTGATCAATCATGTTTTTCCTCCGTCTTGCTGCAACTTCATCTCTAAAATATTTTTCTTGTCTATGCGACTGTTTGTTCTCTTGCTCTAGGGAAGAGATGATGAATTTTTCCCTCCCAAGATTGGTTTGCAGAGCTCTACGCTCTGTATGCCTCCTTTTATTTTATATCAATGCTTGATGTGGTAGTGTCATCAAACTCTTCAAGGTCTACTAGCTAAAAATTAGCCTCTACCTCATGGGCATCTTCATGTTCTTGATCTATTTCTCCATGGCTGACCTCTATGTTTTTCTCTTTTTCCCATCAATGCCTGGTGTACATGCTTTGTTGATGAAGAAGGAAAAGCCCCTTCCACACCATGTGGAGCAAGAATTTTCCTGCTGTCGATGAAGAAGTCAAGACCCATTCCATGCCATGTGGAGCAAGCATTTTCCTCTCTCTTGCAAACAATTTTATAAGCCCTCTTTGATATCTTACATTGCATTCTTTTACCTTCTTGGGTGGTTTAATTTTATGCTTCCTTGTTTTTGCAGTGTAGGGCTAATAGATGTTTCTCTTCTCTATTGTGGAATTGGTGGAGGAATTTGAGGATTTGTAGAATATGTCATTGGAAATGAAGGTATCCCAAGAGATGTTGAGTAGATTGAGATGATGAAGCACAATGAGTTTGATGAGGGAGTGATAATAGAGGTTGTTCATCTCGTTGATGATATTTTTTATTTTCCACCAAGTATGCCATCTTCTCAATGTTCCGAGTAATAAATATGGGATGTTCAACATCCTCACCCTAGTGAAATGCATGAGAAGATTGATATGATATGTGCGAGATACTGGAGAATCTTCCCTCACAAGTGAAGTATCTCATGATAATATTCATCATCGGTGCATACTTGCGAGGAGAAGTCGAAGGGGAAAAAAATATTTTTTCATTCTTTTACCCTGGGTCTTGAGGTAAGGCTCAAAAATAGTGATCATCCAGGTCTTGTGCCTTGTACCATCTCTCCCCTACATTTGGAATCCCTATAGCATCAACAATAATAGAAGTGGAAATGGAAAAAATTACACCTTTGAGCGTTACCATGTTATCATGGAGGTTAAGTATAAAAATCCTAGTCAACTCAAGGTGATGATAAAACCTTTCCACATTTTCACAAAACTCATAGCACCCAAAATATCTGAAACAAGACATAGCTAAAGGTGAAGCCTCTAGCTCTCTAAGGTTTGTCGGCTCTACTACGATGATTATTCCTCCCTTGTGTGGCCTTCTTTGTTGTACAATATCATCTTCCCCAAATTCATCATAACTTTGTTCCTCCTCTTTGTAATACCTGTCCTCTCTCTCCATGCTTGTTTCTTTGGCACTGGAAAACCCTAGGGAAGAGGGAAGAAAGGGAGAGTGAATAAGGGAGTGAAGGGAATGGGAGCAAGAGAAGGAAATGATGAAATGTGGATTTAGTGGATAGGAATAGGGTCAAAAAAATTAAGGGAGATGGTGAAAAGGGTTAAGAAATATTTTGAGGTGATGGGAGGTGAAAATATGAAGGGAGATGAAAATGAGAATTTAATTACGGGTCAAAGGTAGAGGGGAAATATAGGAAAAAAATAGTGAAATTCCTAGAAATTGGGGGTTTTAATGGAAAACAATAAAGGGACTTAGGGATGAGAATGTAAGGGTAGTTTTAGTGTTTTTTAGAAGTATGGGGGTGATGTGGTAGGGGTCTAGGTAAAATGAATTTGGTACAAGGGGGTTTTGAGAAATTTGTGAGGGGGGATGGGGATTTTGGGAGTGACAAAGAAAAAACTAGGGTTTCTTTTGTAATTTTTTCCAACATAAAACTAACAAACAAGCATAAAATGGAGAAAGAGGGAGTTACAAGGGCTCACTTACTTGTTTTCGGAGATGAAGAGGCAACCTTGAGGTGTTTGGAGAAGTTTGGGATGGTTTTGGCCATGTGTGCGAGTGCCTTACCTAGGTGAGCAAACGCCCTCTCTCTATGCACAACACTGTGTAATTTTGCACTAGAAATAATTTTGTATGCACAGTTCCAGAACTCTATTCGCAGTGCTAGAGCTCTATGTGCAACGTCAAACTCCTATGTGCATCACCAACCAATTTTGTATTATCTTCCTTATTCGAAACTCCTTTGCTCCAAAATCTCATTTTCTCTTTCACACATGAAGAAATTAGGAAATCTCTTTGGAAAATAAGCTTTTTATAATATGAATGAATTTTGGATCTTAATGATTGGGACCTGCACTTATTTCTTCTCTTTATCTTTTCAAAATACTTTTTTGATGGTTTGGATGACTGACATGGCCTTTGTATTTTCTTCATCAAATGTCTTTAGCTAGGAACAAGAAGCTTTCATAGTTTATTACATATAGTGACTTTAAAATTACATAAAACTAGAACATAAAAAATATCTCTATTTTTTTATCTCAAAAATGAGATTTTTGAGTTGAAAACTTACAAAATAAAAATGTAAATTTACAATGGAAAACTTGACTGAAGTAAATCATGAGTTTATTCTAGGTCACTTTCACACCTTGTGCTTCCCTTCTTTGAAATGAGACAATGCAATGATTTGACCTAATGAAACCCTTTACCTAATGAAAAATGAAATAAACTAACTCAATGAGTGACTTTGACTGAAAAGATAATGAGAGCAGACTTGCTTCAGCATGATGAAGACATGAAAGAGGGTCAACAGGCATATACTTGCGAAGGAAAATGGGACATTTGACAAGGAAAACCACCAGTGGAACAATTTTATATCATGACCTAATGAAATGATTGAAAATTGTTTAGAGTGGGACACCTTTGATGCACATGCAAAATGTGTTTTGAGGTCCTGGTGGATGTTAAGTCGCTATATTAATAGTGTAGTCCCTTATTATGTTAGTGTATCCCCCCTTATTGTTATTTTTGTACCCTTGTAACCCCCATATTATTATTACTGTGCCCTTACATTATTATTGTTAGGTCGGCTAGGATTACATTGTGGCCCTACTAGGATTATATTGTGGCCCCATGGACTCCTATATATAGAAGGAGGTTTTTTTCATTTGCATCATCCAAAAATTGTTCATTCATGTAATGTATTGGAGGTTTCCCCCTCGAAGTGGCTTATTTCTAAGGCATTGATTTCTCTTTTCTTCTATTTTTGGAGCTGGTTTCACAAAATTTGGTATCAGAGCTTTGGATTCTAGGGTTTCACTGCTCCAAACAGGTCATCGTGGCATTTTTGCTATAACGTTATTTATACGAAGGTTCCGAAGCTGAAATTTTTAGAGTATGAAGCCGAAATCCTGAGGAACATAATGGAAAATTTTTAGAGCTTGGTTCGCAATATTTTCGGAGATATGATATGTGGAAGTTATGTCTTTTTGTAGGCTCCAGAATTTCACTTAAAAAGGTCATTGCGGAATTTTCACTATAACTATTTTTCTACAAAGGTTCAGAAGCTAAACGTTTTAGAGTGCAAAGTTAAAATCTCGAGGAACATAGTCGCAAAATTTTAGAGCTTGGTTTGCCACAATTTTGGAGATATGATCTGTTGAAGTTAGGTCCTTTTCAAGCTCCCAAATTTCATCTCAAAGAGGCGATTGTGGGAAAATGTTCATAAATCTCTCTCTGAGAATTGGATTGGAATTCTGTAAAAAGCGACTAGAATTACACGGAATTTAGTTTCCAGTCTATAAATTGCAGAGCCAAAGGAGAAAACAGTGACACGTGGCAAGTCGTACAAGTTTTCTCTACTGAACTAGTCCAGAATTAGGTCATTGTGGGAGATTGGACATAACTTTGCCTTGAAGAATTCAAATCAAGTCAGACCTGTGGCATTTCAAAGAAGCTTCAGAGGACTAGTATAGGGCTGAATTTTAGATATTGAGGATCTAAAAGTATATATATAAGTCAAGTTCAATATCAAGCTCCTCAAAAGCAAGTAATAGGTGTGTATTTGTTTTTCCCGAATTACATGTCTTGTTTGAAAAAATCAGTTTGAAGTGATTCCAAGGGCCTATTGAGAATATATTTTAGTATTGGGTTCTGAAATGCCTCCTAAAAAGAATTCCATGCCCATTAAGCCCTCAAAAATCTATACTATGACGCATGAAGAGGAAGAATTGTAGTATGAGATATCAAAATTATGGTACCAAGTGCAACAAATTTCGATCTTACGAAGAGTAACCGAAGATGACATAGATGGTTTAAAAGTAGAAATGGAGGCTAATTTGGATGGTTTGAAGGATCAAATAATAGATAATATGGATGATAAATTAGTGGAAGATCACATTGAGAATCAACAACAAGTTCTCCAACTCTCAAAGGATAACCTAACTTTGGTGCAGAATCTAATGAAACAACAAGAAGATCAACATCACATCGAAAGAAGTTCTGAAGCAGTTACAGAAACAAGAACTCAAAAAGTACAATCAATTTCAGAGTATCTCAGCAAGCAGAAGAATTTTCATGTATAAAATTCCACATGGGAGGATGAGAATTTTATACAGAAGCATCAAGAAATAATCAAGCGTTGAGGACAACAATTGTTTGAAGGAGAGGGGCATGTTAAGTCCCTATATTAATAGTGTAGTCCCTTATTATGTTAGTGTAGCCCCCCTTATTGTTATTGTTGTACCCATGTAACCCCCATATTGTTATTATTGTGCCCTTACATTATTATTGTTAGGTCTGCTAGGATTACATTGTGGCCCCACTAGTATTATATTGTGGCCCCATGGACTCCTATATATAGAAGGAGGTTTTGGTCATTTGCATCATCCAAGAACTGTTCATTCATGTAATGTATTGGAGGTTGCCCCCTCGAAGTGGCTTATTTCTAAGGCGTTGATATCTCTTTTATTCTATTTTTGGAGCTGGTTTCACAACAGTGGAAGTATGAAAATACTGACACTAACATTGGCCTTGTTGGGGACGGCAGCTCCTTGGAGGTTTTAAGAACACCGTAGACCAAGTTCCTAACCTTTAGGCCAATACGGTCAAAAAATTTATAGACTGTGGACTATTAAAACTGACTCAAAAACCAACCAAAGTGACTGAGAAATGACTTTGAAACTAACTCAAAAATGACTTAAAAACTCTGAAAAAACAGAGAATCAACAAAATTTGTAGCCTTCAAATCGGGCCCCAAGCCTAATGATTTTCTGCTCCAAACCTTGCAGAAAATACAAGCTGGTACTTACAATGAAAGTGGAACATTCTCTCAGAAGTTGCATAAAAAATAGTAATGTTTCAAGAGCCTACCATTGACTGGTCCTCCTAAACATTCTTGTCCATTCATCTCTTTTAGAAAATAGGCATTTTTTCCTCGATAAGCTAAGATCTTGTAGGGTCCTTTCCATAGATTTTCAAATTTCATGTGTTTTCCTTTCTCTTCATTTCTTACATCTCATCGGAGCACTGCATCTTCCAGCTAAAACTTATCTACCTTGGTTTTGCAATCATAAATCTTCTTGATTTTCTCCTGAAGTTTAGAAGCAGTCTGAGAAACTTCCTCCCTTGTTTTCTGAAGGTGAATCATTTGATTGATTCGACGTTGAATATCATCTTCCTCACTACCTGCTTCCTGTAATAATATCATAACTGGGACTGCAAGTGATGTAGGAAACACTGTATCTGTACCATAACCCAATTCAAAGGGTGACATACCTATAGACTTCTTGCTGCTCACTCGGTCTGCCCACAAAACATTGGTAAGATTCCTTCGCCAATTCTTCTTATTCTCCTCCAAAATTTTCTTAATGATATTAACCAAGTATTTATTAGAGGACTCATCTAATCCATTGCCCTACAGGTAGTATGCGGTAGAATGGCCCAACCTGATGTTATACATGTTACAAAACTCAATCATTTTATTTGACTTGAATGCAGCTGCATTATCTGTAATAATCTTGTGAGGACAACCAAATGTCTACTCGTAATTTTTAAGACGACGATATTCTTGCACATCCACAAAACTAGGGGAGAAGGGGACATTAACGCTGACAATTTGGAGTATGAGGTGTTTTAAAAATCGCAACTCCTTTTATTTAGGTTAAAGTGTAACTTTCCATGAATTTCCTCCCTTTATTCGTTTTAAAGTGTAAGTTTGATAACATAAATGGTTTACCATTTCGTTTTAAAGTGCAAGTTTTGATAACAGAAAATTGGTTTTTAATTTTTAATTTTTTTAAATGGATATAATAATTATGTTTTTAAATTTATATTAACTCTGGATTTATTGGGCATTGTGAAGAATTACAATTTTTTTTTCACTTTAAAAGAAGTTTGCATTTCAAAGAGTTTGATCCCTCTTCGTTTTAGTTTTTGGTAGATCAGAAGTTAGGTGGATCTAGGATGCTTTATTTATTAATTATAAATATAATTATTAATTTTATGTTTTTTTACCATTTTTTAAAAAATAATTTTTATTTTATTTTATTTTTACCTCAAAATGATTAATAGTATATTACAACGTCGTATCCAATAATTTAATGTTTTATTTTATTTTATTTAATTTTTGTGTTGTTTTTGCCAAGTCAAAGTTGGAAGATACCCCTTAATAGTATATTACAACATCACATCGAGAATTTAATATTTATATTTTATTTTATTTTTGTTTTGTTTTGTTTTGGTCAATTAAAAGACCGTTGTGCGATGGGATATAAAATTTCAGGAGGAGAAAGCCATGCAGTGTTCGCTTGAGAGGGAGCTACACTTGCATGCAGATGAGGAGCTGTTAGTTCCTAAGGAGGAGCTTCCGTATGTGGATCAGCCACAAGAGGAAGTTTAGGAGGTGGAAGAAACCACCCATGCAGCGCCAACCATCAGAGGGCACATGCGCACTACAGAAGCTGAGCGACTGGCTCAAGATGCAGAGAAGGTTGTAGGACCACCTACAGCACAGCGCAGACAGAGACAGTCACCGGATCGGTACACTGGATACATGGCTCTTGTGAGTCAATGTGTTGTGACGGAGCCATCCTCTTTTGAGGAAGCTGTGGAGGAACCCGCATGGGTTGATGCCATGATCGAAGAATATGATTCGATCGTCAGGAACAGTGCATGGGAGATTGTCCCAAGACCGGTGGGGAAATCAGTGGTGGGTTTGCGATGGATCTACAAAGTGAAGCAGGCGGCTGACGGGAGTGTGGAGAAGTACAAGGCGAGATTTGTCGCCCGTGGCTTTTCACAGATCGAGGGGATTGACTATGAGAAGACCTTTGCACCTGTCGCAAGGTACTCTTCCATACGGACGATCCTTGCTCTCTCAGCGCAGATGGGGTGGCACATTCATCAGATGGATGTGAAGACCGCGTTCCTCAATGGAGTTATTGAGGAGGAGGTGTACATAGAGCAGCCTGAAGGTTTCGAGATCTTCAGCAGTGAGTCGCATGTGTGCCGACTCAAGAGAGCACTGTACGGGCTGAAGCAAGCACCTCGTGCTTGGTACACTCGGATAGACAGCTACTTCACCGGGCTTAGATTCTCCAAGAGTGAGGCGGATCCAAACCTGTACCAGATTGTGGTGGAGGGGAAGCTGTTGATCATCGTACTGTATGTAGATGATCTGATTTTGACCGGCGATGAGCAGTTGATACTTTCATGCAAGGAGGATCTTGCACGAGAGTTTGAGATGAAGGACTTGGGCATCCTTCATTATTTCCTGGGATTGGAGATTTGGCAGCGCAGCGGAGGACTGTTTGTTTCTCAGGGAAAGTATGCCCGGGAGATTCCGGAGAGGTTCAACATGCAAGGCTGCAAGCCTGTTGACACTCCTCTTCCTGGTGGTTGGAGGAAGGAGGATGCTACTTCAGCGGAGGTAGTGGATGCCACTGTCTATCGACAGTTGGTGGGGTCGCTTATGTATCCGGTCAATACACGACCCGATATATGCTATGCAGTTAACCAGCTTTCGCAAGCTATGGTTAAGCCTACCAAGCTCTTTTGGAAGGCAGGCAAGCATGTATTGCGCTATATCAGAGGCACATCGGGATATGGTCTATGGTATAGACAGGAGGATGGAGTGAAGCTTTCTGGCTTCACTGATGCAGATTGGGCAGGGAGTCCAACGGACCGGAAGAGCACTTCTGGAGGAGTTTTCAGCATTGGGTCGACAACAGTTTCCTGGTACAGCATGAAGCAAAGATCTGTGGCACTCAGTTCAGCAGAGGCCGAGTACATGGCAGCTAGCTTGGCTGCATGCGAGGCTATTCGGATGAGGAAGATCCTCGCAGGATTGTTCAGGTTGCATTTGGAGCCTACAGTGATCTACTGTGATAACCAGAGTTGCATTAAACTCTCGGCTAATCCAGTATTTCATGATAGGTACAAACACATCGACATCAGGTACCATCATATCAGAGATTGTGTTCAGCGGAGAATCATGATGCTTTCATATGTTCCCACGGAGGATCAGGATGCCGACATCCTAACGAAGGCGCTCACCAAGAGCAAGTTCGAATTCCACAGAGGCAGGATAGGGGTTGCAGATAATCCATATCTTGCTGAGAGGGAGTGTTGAAAATGCAGCAAGATGATGGAACTTAGTGAAATGAAGTCGCCTTCACTAAGTGGGCCCGCAGGCAAATTCTGGCGCAAAGTCTATTTTTAGACTATGTCTATTTTTAGACATATGGAGCATGGTCCAGGGGTTGCAGTATGTTATTATTGGAGTATTGGTCATGTTGGTAAAAATAGATGGACCTATATTTTTTTACCTATAGGTCGAAGTCTATATTTAGACTGCCTATCCTAAAAATAGGGAAGTCAAATATTATTTACCCTTAATAATATTTGGACTATAAACTTCAGTTTACTCTCTTGGAGCACTTCAGTTCGAGCCTTGGAAGTGGCTCATGCATCTGATAGAGGAATTACGCTATTCCTAGGGGTTTGGTGAGCTCATTCATGGTTGACTTCAGTTAGGACTTCAGTGGCAGAAGTTTGGTGGAGTTAATGAGACAGCTAGTGGAGTTGTGTTCGGTTTAACTTAGTTGAACTAGTTGAGATTAGTTTAACTAGCTAATCAACTAGTTATGAGTGGAGTGAATTAAATATTATTTAATTAATTAATTAGTAACTCATTATTCAACTCAAGAACACATCAGTTCACTACAGTGCATGGACAGTTCAGTGGAGACCAGTGAAAGAGGTAGATGAAAGGGTTGAGTTAGCTATCAGTGGCGACATCAGTTGTGCATGAGATTTGCACCACACTTGGAGGAATTTCCCATGATTATTGCACTATCAAGCCAAGGAGATTCGAACCTCGGATCTCTATTTAGACAAGCCATGATTGTGCAATAGAGGCAAGGAAATTAGTGGTGTGTTTTGAACCAGTAACCTGTTCAAAACCAAGCTAGTTTGTGTGTAACTTTATGAGAAAGTATTGAGTACTTGTGAGGAGTATTGTACTGATTTTGTTACATGTTTTCTCCATTATAATATACACAATAGCTGCGGGGTTTTCAGCTATAAGCTTTCCCCATACATACTGTGTTAATGTGTATGATGAATTGATGTGCTATCACTTGTTTTATTTCTGCATGGGTGATGATCTGAGTGGAAGAGATTATGTGTTGCATATGAATTCGAATTGTATGTGATCAGGATAGTCTCTGTGGATAATTAATCATTATTCAGATATACCTACATAATGGTTGGTTGATTCATAATAACCACCCATATAGTCATCTTGAGATATTTCAGAAGGTTTCTCGGGTTTCCTTTTTCACCGTTTCTAGTGGGTGGGATGGTGTGGGGTGATCCATCAATACCGGTGCTCTTGTAGTAGGGAATTTGTTTTTGGGGATATAAAGGAGCATTTGATGTAGATATCCCATTGGATGCATTCATAGATGGGCACGAGAGGTCAAGAATTTAAATTAAAAATATGCAACCTCTAGCATGGCAACCTCAAGGCCGCGAGAGACACTGGTTAAAGATTGTTTTGTGCTGGCCTTAATATAGTCGTGATTTCTTTCTATTATCTTAATGCAAATATATAGTCCGGTCTCATTTAAATGAGGATTGTGGTTGTATTTCTCTTTGGTTGTTTCTCTCTTAATGCTCCAGAAGTTGCCAAAAGTTGCGATAGTTGTTTAGTTTGCCCGTTACAACTTAAAAGTGGTTTTTAGCAATGGGAGTCATGTTTTTTAAGGTTCATACTAATATGAAGATCTTGTAATTCTATATTCAAGATAAGAGAAGATGGCCTCTGCTTTGGGCAGTATGACAACAATTTCCACATCTACCTCATTGGATAAAAATGGAAAGGGGAAGAAGTTGGGTGCAATGTTTGATAATTATGGCAGACAATTGTCTTCTCTTTCAGTTTTTTCACCCATTTCCTTTAATCGCTCAAGAAGAAGAGGGACTCTGAGATTACGCGACATAGAGAAGGTAGTTAATACAAGAGCTATGGAAAAGGAGTTGTACTTCAACAAGGATGGCTCAGTGACAAAAAAATTGTAGGTCAGAGAAAAAATTATGTTTAAAGGAAGGTCACCTGCATGTGAAACTTCACTGCGGTGGATCTTTCCTTGTCCACTTATATTCGATTTTAATGTGTTATTTTATTTTTTCATGGAGGGTTGTTTTGGCATATGGTCTGGCATTCAATTGCACACTTACTGAAAGCATTGTCAATTTGTCTTGCAGGCGGTGTGAACAAACTTGCTGATCTTGTTGGAGTCACCCTTGGGGCGAAGGGCAAAATGTTGTCTTGGAAAGCGAGCATGGTTCTCCGAAAATAGTTAATGATGGTATGATAGTAGCTAAGGAGGTAATTTGTAGATGTGTGCTCTGGTTTTCTTTTTAATGTTGTATTAGTTCCCCCTCTTAAATGTCTTAGATTTGGTAGGCATAATTTGAAAACTCAAAGGTGAAAGGAATCATATTTGTTACCCAATGGTCTACTTGGCCTATGGACTAGCCACATTAGAGTAATGCATAAAGCTTTTCACAACAATAAAAGGAAAGGGTTATGGCTGAGTCAAATTTTATTGTTATTGACAGTGTAATGAAATGTATCTCAATGCTATGGTTTTGGCCTTTTTATTGGCTGAATTAGAGGACCCAGTTGAAAATATTGGGGCCAAGTTGGTAAGGCAAGCTGCGGCAAAGACAAATGATTTAGCTGGGGATGGAACCACAACATTTGTTGTTCTTGCACATGTTGGAATATTGAAAAATTCCAGAACAATGAATGGAGAATAAATCTCCCTTCCTCTAACACAGAAAATAAAAATTTCTTTGATAGGAGACAGAGTTTCAATACTTTGAAAACAAACTTCTATTCCCTTCAATAACTCAAAAAAAAACTATTACACTTCTTCCTCACTGAGAGGGATTACAAAATTATGACTGCTACAAAACGCAGTGCATAAAACCAACTCACTGTCTGTTCAAAACAAACATACTATGTCTCTAAAACACTCTGTTGTGTTTTTCCCTTTCGCACTGCTGTGCATACACACTTAAAAAGTTACACTGAGTCTTTAACTTTTTACACACTGCTGTGTAATAAAAAAATTACGTACTGTCTATAAAAAAAACTACCAAGTTTTTTCGACCTTTTTATTTTTATATGTCGTAACATATAAAACATATTATAATAAACCCACCTTTTAAAAAAATAAAATTAAAACTAAATTCTATTGCCCGCCTTTCATTTCGCATATGATATATATATAACATGTGTTTAAAACATATGTATATATTAAACTATCAAAAATTAAAGAACCCTTTCCGTCGGACTTCAAAAGTCTGAATAGATTGAATTTCAAACCAAATTCGCATTCCAAAATGGGATGTTGACGTCTGCCTAATTTTAACTCGAATTCTCAATCCAATGTGCCCTATAAAAAATTCGGGTCCGGTTTTCAGGTTTTCAGATTCCCTTCAATTTCATGCGATCCAATATTAATGCTCCACGTGCCCTCCTTTTGAATTTACAAAACTGTCGGGTAAATTTCTGTTTGTTTAATTTCTGGTTGGTGAATTGCGTTAATGCTGGCTGTTGTGTTTAAATACAATCCTGTACAGAAATATGGCTGTGGCCGTCTACAAAAAAAACTTGCAGGAATTTTAAATGCCGAATTAAATTTCTGGATGGCATGCAAGCAACCTCCAAAAAAAAATGTTGTTGCTGCATCCGTCCTTCTGCTGCAGCAGTTGAAGTTAAAATTCAACAGCACAAGGTTTAATAAGTGAGGGTGTAAAGGTAACTTTTTGTCGATAGTACTCGATTAAGATCATCTATTCATTTTTGTAGGGTCTTATGGTGTTTGGTTTTTTAGTTTTGGGTTGGGCTTATTGAGTCTAAGATAGTTTTTGAGTGAAAAAATTGCTATCATGTATTAAAAAATTTTGGTTCTTTTGTCAAAATTTATGAGCTTGTTAGGAAATACAAAACTGACAATGGCTGTATCTTAAATTTGTGGAAAATAATTTGAAATGAAACCTTTTTGTTTAGGTTGTTGCAGCAGGTGCAAACCCCGTTCAAATTACTAGGGGCATTGACAAGACAATAAAGGCCCTTGTTTCGGAACTCAAAATTTTGTCAAAGGAGGTGAACGCTTGCCTTTTGAGTAGGCTGGTTTTCCTTTTTGCTGATGGTTTGGTGTATCTAATTGAATTAGTTGCCTAAGGTATTTTTGGTTGCAAACTCCTTTTCATTTTTCATACAGCATTGGCCTTGTGGAATACATTTGATTGTGTGGTCTTGTTAGATCTACAACATTTGTAGTTGTTCAGTCTTATGGCCGAGGTGCACTTTTATTATGGAAATAGTTGATGCAATATTGTCATTTAATCCTTACTGCAGGGTAGCATGTTGAGAAGTTTCTTGTGAAACATTTGGTATTCAAAATGACACTTGATCCTATACAAGATCATGCACTTGACTTCAAAATTCATATTCAAAGTGTGCCAGACAATTCTTGCAAAATTTCAAATATTTATGTTGTTTTAAACCATTATCTTTTTCATGTATTGGATGCTGAAAATGTGAAAAAGACTTTCGTATGAAACCAATTGGTGAATAATTTCCAGCACAACAACCACTTCCAAGACATGATTTAGAAGTAGAAAAAATGTGCTTATGAAGCATACAAATATATCCTTGATGCATTGTCAATGTTTGGCTAGGGTTATTTTTTGAGAAAATAACTCCTTATTCCTAGAATAGTGATCTTCAATACAAGTAAATGCCAGAGAAGAGAGATCATCGTGTGACGCAACAAAACTGAAATTGGACCCCCAAGGAGAGCCGGTGTGTCTACAATCGCTCTGTCAGCATTTTCCCTTGGTTTACCCCGTTCTTTTCCTCCAGCCTGAGTCTTAATTGACTTCTTCTTTCTTCGGGTTTATTTATCAAATTCGTAGAATTTGATAAATAAATACTATCCACAATGGTTGGACTTTAATTTATATTCCCGATTTTATATTATCTCCAATCCTTATAACCAATGTTTAACTTTCAACACTTTGTATTTATACTCCACGTTTCTTTTTAAATAAATAACTTGTAATGAACTTTCGGCTCTATATTTCACCACCTAGCCTTACAACAATCACGCTCCAGACTTATGCTAATTATCCGCCAATCGTTTAATTAAACAATTTCATTATACTCCGGCCCCACCTATATATATCAATAACCAATCAAACACTCGTATCGTACCCGGCTATCCTCCGCACACCTTAGTTAACCTCCGGGCAAGTTCAACGTGCGACCACCGTCCGATGGCCCTTCTCCAAATCAACGACTCTTGGCAATTTCGCTCGGCTTCCAACGTCGGGCTTTAACGTGCGATGGCATGGGTTAAACGGTTGTTTTCCGGGGTCATTTCGCCACGTGTCGCATTCCCTATGGAATCTCTCGCGAATAGGAAATACCGCCTACTCCGCAAAAGCGGTGCGATATGGGCAACCCGCTTTTGTGATTCCGCTCGTGGTTTTGGTAGAGGGCTTGACCACAGGTGCAAGTCTGGTTCCGCTATCCTTTTGTTTGTTAACTCATGTCCAATCCTCGGGTCAAGTTCCGAAAGCACAACAATTTTGTCTCTTTATTAAGCGGGATTTTTATATTTGAACAGTTTTCACGACCCCGGTTCTCTACACAGACCTCGCCTTGGATATTTTTACATAAAAATGATTGTTCTCAATAATTATTTATATAAATTTTCCACATGTTTAGTGTGGTACTCCCATGATTTATTATAAATATGTGTATTATCAAAGAAAACCAACACAAATTTTATAAGATGGGATCAAACAAAATTGTTCTTAAGTCGAGCCCGCCGGACTTCAAACGGTGATAAACCATAATTCAAACCAAATTCGCGTTCCAAAATAGCCTGCTGACGTTGACCAATTTTGTGACGCGAATTTCTTATCAAATTCGCCCTAATATTTTACGGGTCCATATTTCCACTGTGCGAGCGGCCCAAACAAAGATCCGCTCCAATCAATTTCTGCCACGTGTCCTCAATAAAAACTTGCCCTGCTCCCGGCTGCGGGTGCATTCGATGGCGTTTAAGGTGATGGGACATGGATATGTCGATTTCATATCAATCGCATTAACATTTAACGTTGTTTAATTAATTTTTCACATCAAATCCGCATTAATTAATTTTTAACACTGTTCAAGATCGGACCTCCACTCCTCTTAGCGATTCCGCACGCTCCAATTTGATCCGGCCTTCGGCTTTCATTATTAATGATCAGAGATTAATTATGACGGGCGTCCTATGATTGCATTGCAGACGGGTCGACAAAATGGCGTTTAGCCATGTTTTTTCAGACAAGCCAGTTGCTGGATTACACTGCCTGCTAACTGTGACGATAAGGAGAAGTGGCCAGCTGAACTACTGCCTAGACCTTGCTGCATATTTGCATTTCTCTCGGTTCTGTCTCTGTCTGTCTTCCTCTGTTAATTGGAATTCTGCTTCTTCGTCTCCTCTTGTGCCCATTGCGCCTGAGATTGCACTCATGCCTCGCGTGCGTCATAGGATGCGTTGCCGCAGGGGGAGCACTAGAGGTCAACCCCGGCGCGCTCCCTCCAGCCCCTCAACAGAGTTGACTTCCGTCCAGTCCAGTGATTATTGCTTAGGTCGATATCCAAATACTAGGAGTGGGCGGGGTCGGCTTGTAGGATCTGGCCACCGTATGGATTTCCCTGCTCCTGGCTTCCCCACCGCTAGTTCACCTTCTCCCATGACGCGCACTGCGCAATTTTCCTTTAATTGCTCTCTCAACCGCCCACGAATCACGGCTTTAGTCACTGTGGTCTTCCGCGAGGAGGCCCAAACGGAGGAAGAATGCACCCGTCCGGCGGGTCTGAGCTCGGAAAAAGCCGGCCAGCAGTCGGGCCTTCAGGAGGGGAGCCGTGGCATGCATGTGGAGGTAGCACCTAACGATCCTGGACCTTCCAAAGGATGGTGCCGAATCGTGAAGGAACCACCGGAGGAGTAGTTTGGTTAATTTGTTTTTCTTGCTTAGCGGGCCCACTTAATTGGGCTGCTTTTACTTTATTTTACTGTGCTGGACCTTTGTAATATTTTTGAATTCTGTAAATTAAACGTTCAAGACTGGTTTCCCCGTATGAGGGCAGTCTTCTTAATTTTTTGATTTTTTGATGACAAATTTTCCATGAGTATGTCCAGGCAATGTTTTTGACTTCGGTGTAATTTTATTCGCAATGTTAATAGATTAACTTTACTTTGAATTCTCACATGATTAGCGTTTTTCTTGATCTGTTCAAGCATTTTGGGTACTTTAATTTGTATTTGGAACAATGGACGTCGGTACTCTATCTGTTGCTTTATTGTTCTACATACTACTATTTCACTTTCTTATAGATGCCTCGGGCATATTTGAATGCTTTCTCAGATTGTCGATAATCTCCATGTGGACCGTTACTGGATTTTATATCATGTCCCTGTATGTGACATGGGGTATTTTTCTATCATTGTCCGGGGTGGTACTTCCACTTTTCTGGATGGATATTTGGGTTCCAATCTTCAGATGTGAAAATGTAATGACTTCATGGACTGTTTTACTTCATATAATATATTCAAAATAACGTTTTTTCTCTTCTGAAAAAAAAATGATTAATTTTTATCATTATGCCTTCAAAACTAG